>VMDO01006758.1:7182-87522 GCA_007922755.1 Pedetes capensis
TTGTTGCAGACACTGTGTTAATCCATCTGGTGGAGGGTTTTCCTCTTTTCCGTTGACCTGCCACTCTTCCAAACATGATGTCCTCTCCAGGGATTGTTCTCTCCTGACTACATGTCCGAAATATGTAAGACGCAGTTTGGCCATTTTTGCTTCCAAGGAGCACTCTGGTTGTACCTCTTCTAGGACAGATCTGTTGGTTTTTTTGGCAGTCCATGGTATATTCAATAGACGTCCCCAGCACCACAATTCAAAAGCATCAATTCTTTTTCTGTCTCTCTTGTTCAATGTCCAGCTTTCACAACCATATGATGCGACTGAAAATACCATGGCATGAGTCAGACGCACCTTCGTCTTCAATGTGACATCTTTGCTTTTCAATACTCTAAAGAGATCTTTTGCCACAGCTTGTTGCCAAATTAGGTCAGGTTATTTCTCTTTGACCCTATGGCTAGATGATTTCATTTTTATGAATAGGCCAAAAATGAGACTTTCTAAAACCATTCTTGTCAGCTCATAGCTAGTATCATATATTTTACATGTGTTTAGATTTTTGTTGTTGTTGTCGGTTGCTTGAAATTAATCCATTCACCTAAATGGATGATACCAAAAGTTACTGATTTTCTTGGGTTGGCACAGAAATATTTCTGGCACAAATAGTCTTATAGTTAGGCAATGTGTTACTATAGCTATGTGTACAATGATTACATTCTACATTTTCTACAAATGTTCTAGAATCTCCAGGGAAGTCTAGGTTTCTAATAGTCTTATTCCTGACCCTGAAATGCGCATATACTAATTAGACTTTGCGTTCTTAACTTCAGTTTGGAAAATATGGTCCTCTGTGATGTCAGTGTCTGAGCCTTTGATTATAGCCAGGAACTGGAGCATGGATCCTATCTCATTCCTTCTTGAATTATCCAGATATGACAATGTGAAGACATTTAGTTACTACTTCCAGTTGGTGAAACCAGTTGTTTTAACCGTTCTATGAAATCATTTGCCTGCAGCCGTAGCCCTGTGGCATCCAATCCCATCACATCTCAGAAGCTAAGCAGGGTTGGGCCTGATTAGTACTTGGATGGGAGACCTGCCCGGGAACACCAGGTGCTGTATGCTTAGGAGACGGGACTGGCAACCCACTCCCAAAAGTCAATCTGCCATTGAAAACCTTATGAACAGCAGAGAAGCACTGACAATAGTGTTTCCCCTGTTGTATGTAGGGTCGCTATGAGCTGGATACCAACTTGAGGGCACCTAACAACAACAACAACAACATGTAACCATTGTTATTGTGATATCAAAGACTCTCTGGCCTTGCTCCCAGGCAGCCTGTCCATTCCATAGCCCCTAGATTGCTTTCAAAAGAACAATCTGACTCTACATAGACCCTGAATCAGACCCTGCTGAATCTCCAACTAAACCCTTTAGGGTTTCCAGTTCTCTACCAACTGCTGACATCCCTCTGGCCATCTCATTCCCATGCATGTTAGAATGCCTTAGAGATTGTTGTAACCTGAGATCAGAAACATACCACAAGGAGCAAAAAGCCAATTAAAAGGGAATCTTTATTGAGCTGGCCTCCCGGAGGCCTAGTGTCTCTCCAAAACCCATGGCCCCAAGGAAGAGTTACTAGGGACTTATAAAGGCAAATTTTGGCAAGCTTACAATCTCCAAATGTTGTAATATTTGTACACAATTTCTAAGTTCCTGGTGTGATTTGTATCATGAGAACAGAAACAAAAAATAAGCAGTTCTATAGCAAATAATCACTCAGGTGATAATTTTATTGTGCAAGCAGCATGGTACAGAAGCAGAATGGGTGGCTAGCAGGTAATCATTCAATGGTTAAGAATTAACAATTTAATTGGGCAGCCAGTAAAATCAGTTAAAATTCTTCCAGTATATAGTTTCTCAAGGGGGCAGTTACCTAAGATGGCAATGGTCCTGTCAACTCAGTGGCCTCTTTACAGATTACTGTGTATTTCTATGTGTTGCAGGAGCCCTCCCATCCCCCACCCTGAAGAGCCCTCACAGTCCATCTGCCCTACCCAGTTGAAGCTGGAGCTTTTGCGTGGTAATGGTAAGGATTCTCCCTTAAGAAGCTCCTCCTGGCCTCAGACAAGGGCAGATAATGTGCTTCCAACCCTGGGAAATTCCCCTCATCTCCTTACAGCACCTTAAACTCAGGTCTTCTCCAAGAATAGTGGAGAGGATAGTTGGGAAGAGGCATATGCAGCACATAACACTGATGACACAGACTAGAAATATCTTTTCTTTCCAGTGAACCCCAAAGAGGGAGACTTGGTATATGCTGAGATCCAGACTCTTCAGCCTGGAGGAGGAGGAGAAGGTACATCTCTGGGAAGAGATTCTGGCTGCAAACTATATTCATTCATTTGATAGACATTGAACACCCACTACTATAGGTGCTGGGTACTATTGTTACAGAGAGTCAACCAGTGAACAAAGCAGACAAAAATCCCTACAGTGTAGAACTTAGATTCTAAAAAGGGAAGCCAGATGTGGAAATACGTAATATATCTTTGCTGATGATCAGAACAAAAATTGAACATCTTTCTCATAGATATTGTGACCTTGATGGTGTACACATTAAGAGTGCCTTTATGTCTGAGTGAATGAATATTGATAAAGTACCTACTATGGTAGATACTATGCTGGGAACATTTACATATTAGTATACAGAAATATTCCTGTATTTATTATGTGGTTATGTCCCAAAAAGCTTATCATAAATTGAAACTATCTTAAGTTGAAAATATATTTAGTACATCTGACCTACCAAAAGTTGTAGTTTAGCAATCATGCCACAGTACACTGTAGAATATCTATTGTTTACTCTTCTGATTTCATGGCTAACTGGGGGCCTTGGTTCAAAGTTACTATCCAGCATCACAAGAGAGTATCATACCACATATCACTGCCCCAGGAAAAGATCAAAATTCAAAATATGAATCATGGTTTCTACTGAATGCACATGGCTTTTGTACCATTGTAAAGACAACCTATCATAAGTTGGAGACTCTCTCATAAAAAAAATATGTGTGTGTGTATATATATATATGTATATATATGTGTATGTGTGTATATTTATGTATATATATGTGTGTGTATATGTGTACACAAACATATGTATATATGTATATATACACAAACATATGTATATGTAACCTGTATATATATATACACACACAAACATATATACATATATACACATACATATATACACATACATATATATATACACACACATATATACGCACACACATATACACACATACATTGACAGTTTTGTATTGGATGCTGGAAAATGTGAATTCCACATTATTGTACTCCTTTATTACTATTTTGTTCTGGAGCAAATTAAGCTACTTGGTATGAGTTGGGTCTTTTCAAGCCTTGCTTTTAAGCTTTGCTATAGCAGGTCTAATCTAGCCCTAATATGAAAGCAAATGCATCTTTGAGGATCTATATTCAGATGTTCTATGAATTGCAAGATCTGAATGAGCTTCAGGTATTATCTTGCCTGTTCTTTTTCTGGTGCTTCTTAGCTGCCTTCACATATGTGCCTGCTAATATTCAAAAATTTGATGATGCATGCCTCTCTGGAATTCTCTGGAGCTTTCAGCATTGCAGCTATCTCTCTGGTACTCTGTGCTATAAATTCTAGCTGCTTTAACATAACAGAACTGTGATCTCTGCCACCCCAAGTCAACAAGAACTATGCTGTGTTTGGGGCCCCCAATCTGTACTCCAGCTGGGAAACTGCCTCCAGGTGGCAAGCCAGTGCAACTGCAGGGTCAGCTGTCTGCTTTTCCCCCTGGCTCCTAGTCCTGATTGCCTGTTGTCCAATACTTGAAAACCATTGTTTTATCCATTTTCTCCTGCTTATTCAAAATGGGATGGTAAATCCCATCCCTGTAACTCCATCTTGGCCAGAATAAGCAGTCCTAATGTATTTTATTGAATCTTATCCAGACCCCATTTCAAGACCACTAATGAGTGGGGCTCGGCTGTTACAAAGACACTACTATGGGTAACCACATCCTGTGGTCCACCTTGGCTTTCTCAGGTATGAGATATTTCTTTCCCAATATCAAGGAAATCATTTCAGAGTTTTAAAGAGGAACCCCTGAAGTCTCCTTCATCAGTCTGGGGGCTTGTAAAGTAGCAATCTTCCCTCCCCTACACATACATACACACCTTCATAGAGCTTCTGGATGGATGCTCACACAGAAACTCATCTCTCCTAGAGAAACCTCTTCAACAAAGCTTTTTATTATTATTATTATTATTTCCCCCACACTTCCTTGATTTGGTTGATTATCCCAAGCTCTAGGAGTCAAGGAAACAAACAATTCTATTTCTTTTATAAATCTAAATATAGCACCTCACCTGGGAATTTTAAATCTCTAGTATCACTATGCTTAGTGGGAATTTCATTTGTAATCTAATGCTGAATGTGTTTTACAAATGAAGTACATAAGACTCAGAGAAGTTAAGCACTTTCCTAAGGTCACAAAGCCAGTAAAAGGCAAAGCCAGGTAGGCACCATGGCTCATGCTTTTAATCCCAGTGACTAGGGAGGCTGAATAGAAGGATCACAAGTTTGAGGCTAGAAGGAGTCTAGGTAAGTTAGCAAGACCCTGTCTCAAAATTTAAAAATGCAAAATGGGCTAGGGGTTCAATCCAGTGGTAGAGCGTTTGCAAAGTATGTGTGAGGCCCTGAGTTCAACTTCCAGGTACCACAAAAATAAATAAATAAAAGACAAAGCTAAGACCAAGCCTTCTGTCTTGCTATAATATTTGCTGCTATTCCTACATTTGACCAATATGTATCACCTCATTTGTTTGACACTTTGCTCTCAGAACCACCCCCATTAATTGGGACATTTTGAATAAAGAATTAGGATTGCCATCAACTTGCTTGGGTTGATAGTATACCTCTTATCTTCTAGCGCTATCTAACCTCTGTGCCTGATGTAAATGACAAAACACTATTTGTATTGATGGACTAGTTGTATTTCAGATGCTTGATATTAATGATCTATATAGAAAACCTTCTTAACTTGTTCCTGCAAGTTCACATGAATTCCCTGAAATCATAAGCAAAGTTCTGTGCACATGACCATTATTCTAGGAACCAAATGCAAAGGTTCTACCATATTATTAAAAATTTCTATAATCCCAAAAGGCGTATAGTAAGAATACAGTGAAACAGAAACTTGGATTGCCCCAGGTATATCTTCTTCCATTAGATTACTATGGTGCAGTAATGATGCTACCATTTTTTTCTGTGTCTCTTAATCTCTAATATGCATGGTCCAACAAAACATATCTGCTAAATTTTCCTTTTTCTGTAGCTCTACTTCTAAGAAACTGTGGCAGTAAAATCAAGAAATAGAACATGCTAACGTAGGAGAGAGTTTTCCTCCCAGGGCATACCTATGGAGAACTCTAAGGGAATCTGCCAAACCATCAGAGATGACAAGATGGATGTACCATAAATGAAGAGAAAACTAAGAGGAAAATAATCTCTCAACATGTGGTAGAAGTGAAGTTTCTTACTGTGATATTGAGGGAAGATTTCACAGATCAATGGAGCTTGAGAAGAACTTACAGTGGGCTGGTCTAAGAAGTGATAAAACAGAAAATCAAAAGTGTTGTAGAATATATTGGGGGTCAGGATGGGGAAAACATGGCTATCAGTGGAGAAGACCCAATGGCCCCCTACTCTAGGAAGTAAGCCAGCAGGCTGGGCTCTGAGTGAATCCTCAGACCCAAGATTCAGTGACTCCCTTTCCCTCTACAGCCAACATCTTCAGGACACCTCAAGAGGACCAGGTGAGCTTCATTCCCCACTGTCTCCTCTCCAACCCTACCTACAGTCCCACACTCCCTCTCTCTTTCTAATTCATCTATCTTCTTTCCCTACCAGCATGCCTCAGTTGTCTACTCTGAGGTAAAGGCACAGCTCTCAAACAGCTCTGTGGGAAAAGTCAGGACCAAGACACCATGAAATATGAAAATATCCTATGCACATGACTTGACCCTGATCCAAAGTCCCAGGCCCAGTGCGGTCATCAAGGCCCCTGGAGTAGGCAACAGGTCCAGCTTTCCAATCCTTCTCCCCCATGTGTATGCATTCCCCAAACTCAATTTGTCCATTCTGAAGTGGTGATAGGATGATCTCAGAAAGCCTTTGCTAAGCTGGGTGCCGTGGTACACACCTCAAATCCCAAGGACTCAGGAAGCTGAGGCCAGAGGATCACAAGTTCGAGGTTAGAGGCAGCCTGTGTAACTTAGTGAGATAAAAACCAATGTTTTGTTTTGAGACAAAAGAAAAAAAGTGTCTCAAAACAAAAGAAGATATGGGCTGGGGGTGCAGCTCAGTGGTAGAGCACTTGCAAAGTCTGTATGAAGCCATGGGCTCAACCCCAAGTACCATTATAAAAGAAAAGTTAACTAAGACTCAGAGTTAGCAGAAGGGAGAAGAGCTTTACACCTGCTCTGAGCCTGACCTAATGTAGCCCATAGGGTTGGATTTAGGGAAGGGGAATAAGGAGCAAGAAAGACTGCTTTTACAAAACAGAAGCATATACATTAGTGAATTTGGACTTGCACAAAGATAGAAACGACTGAGTGACTTGGACCTCTGTATAACTGTCCTGCTGGAGAGTCACCTGAACCTGCTGAGCAGTTGCTCAGGCACTGCACAGACAGCAACCACCCACCCACCCCACCCCACCGGTACCATTTACTCTTCAGGATCCCGCTGCAGAAAAAAGAAATCTGAAATGGTTTACAGAGAGGAATTTTCACACATATGCTAAGCACTTTACAAAATCATCAGGAGTGCTGGAGATGCAGGCCCTAGGCTGAGCTTCCCAAAGCAAAAGACAATTATGTTTACATCATTTAGGACAAAAAACTTTTAACATTAAAGAGATATAAATATAAAATTAATTTGTATTGAATTAATTTGTAAAATTAATTGTGTTAATTTGTATTGGAAATATCAGTATACATTCATGATAAATTCTGCCTTTATATATATATATATATATATATATATATATATATATACACATTTCTAGGTCTGTACATTGAAAAGGCCTATGAAATGATTACTAACAACAATGAGCACCCCTTGCAGAGATTGTAGTATCTAAATATGATTTCCTACTCAAAAGAAATAGATCTGCCTTTCCTATAAGAGCTGTATTTGAGTTACCAAATAGTTGATGTGAGACTTAATTCTTCCTATAAATGAAGAAAGAATGAAAGAAATAGGAAACCACTATTTTGTGTGGATGTTTCATGCCTCACCTTCTGGTTAAATATCATGTGCCTCCTGCTAGAACCATACAGTACAGTACTGCCTACGAAAAGTATCCCTGCCCCAAATATCAGACCGGATCCAATAAGCCTTTACATCTAACTAGTAGGTTATAGGAAGTACATGGGACAAGGTAACAGGTTAAATAACATCATGGGATTGCAATGAGCAAAATGTAACATGTGGAAAGATTCTATAGGACAGATGACATGGTTTCTTCAACAAATAATTGGGGACAGTGGGAGGTATGGAAGGAAGGAAGAGGAGACAGAAAGAAAAGGAAGATAAAGAAAAATAAAGAAAAGCAAACCATAAAAAAGATATTAATTAAATGGGACATTAGACATATCAATGAAAAAGAATGAGCAGGCCTTGTTTGGAACCTGACTCAAACAAATCCAGTTAAAAAATCACTTATGAAATATGTAGGGAAAATTATACACTAATGTTAAGAAATTATTATGTACTTGAATATAAATGGTAGTATTGTGGTTATGTTCATATAAAAACAAAAGAGGCACTCATTTTTAGAACTCATACTGAAGTATTAAAGGTTTTAACATAGATTGTACATTAAAGTAGTAGATTAAATGATAAGTTTGGCTTGAAATAATCCCATGTGGTGATGATTTGGTGGGGGGAGTGGGCAGGGTATAGATAAAACAGGATTGCTCATATGTATACCACTTCTGAAGCTGGGTGATGTGTACATTGCAGGAGGAAGGGGTTTTCTACTATTCTCTACTTTTGTACATTTTTAATTCTCCACAATAAGAAGTTACCACCTTACCTGTCACCTCCAGGGTGCCACCCTGCCTGAGGCATATCTCACTTCTATTGCAGCAGTGCTTTGTCTCCCTTCTTTGTTCCTTTTGTCCCCCAGTCCATTCTCAGCAGGTGCTGCAGTGACTCCTCACCTCCCTTACAGCAAAAGCCAGAGCCCTTAAGTGTTCACAAATTACTACTCAGTCAGTCCCTCTAGAGCTCTGACCTCATCTCCCATGATTTTCCCTCATCATTTCTTGACAGACACTGCCCTCTTGCTGATTCCATTTTTTTTAACTCCTGCTATATTTATTTCTTTGCCTATGGTTTTGACAAAAATTTTTTATATTTGTAAATTTAATTTTTATCTCCAAAATATATATGTGAAGGGCTGGGATTTAGCTCAGTTGGTAGAGCGCCGCTCTGCAGTCTCTGAGGTCCCAAGTTCGATTCCCAGCACCACAGAAATGGGAGAAGGACGTGGCAATCCACTCCAGAGGCAATCCTGAAACAATCAACCATTGAAAACCCTATAAGGGTTGCTATGAGTCGGACACAACTTGACGGCACCTAGCAACAACAACAACATATATGTGAAAACTTGCCCTTCAAGTGCAGAGAGGCCTTTGCCTGTCGTTCAGTATTATATTCCCATCACAAAACATTGTCCTATGAAAATCAGTAGACAGCTCTTTCACACACAATCCATATCTATACGTATACTATGTGTAAGCCATTAATACTTTTCCACTTTCCCATAGACTTCAAGGGGTACATTAGGAAATTGGAGAATCCCTTTGATTTCCAACCTTGAAAAGTGTCAGTTCTGAGCTCCTCTGAAAGAGAAGGATGCTTGGGGCAAACTGCCAAGCCAAAACACACTTGAGGAGCCAACGGCAGATCCAACATACTTTATTAAGCCTCTTCTCTCTCCGCCCTCCAGGGGCACCAGCAACAGGGCTTATTAAGGCTTCTACACGATAGTCACTAATTGCCAATGGTAATGTGCATGTATCACATGAAGATTACATCATAGGAAACAGTAACTTTGTGCAAATACAGACTCGTATACAGCAATGCCTCAGCATTATGCTAGAGGTGCATGTGCCAATCTGAATCTTATTATCTCAACCTGTTTACCATTCCAACCACGTGGTTAACAGAAGGTAAACAAAATGTCTCTGAACCATATTTAAAAGGATGAAAAGGGTAGAAACAGGTAAACTACAAAGACCCATTTAGAAATGTGTACACATTAGAAAAAAGCAAGGTCCCAGCCTCATAAGTGACAGTGTAGCTCTCAAGACAAGAAATCAAGATAACATTTGAATAAAAATGTAAAATTGAAGAACAGAGCAGATGATCAAAGTTGTTGTCTACATATTCCATGGAGAAATCAGGACTTCTTTCATAGGAAACAAGTCGGCAATGCATTTCAGCATCTCTAGATATTAAATCGCCTACAGCCATAGCCCTGTGGCATCCAATCTCATCAGATCTCAGAAGCTAAGCAGGGTTGGGCCTGGTTAGTACTTGGATGGGAGACCACCTGGGAACACCAGGTACTGCAGGCTTGGGAGACGGACCTGGCAACCCACTTGCAAAAAACAATCTGCCATTGAAAATCCTGTGAACAGCAGAGATGTGCTGGCAATAGTGTTTTGCCTGTTGTACGTAGGGTCACTATGAGTTGAACACTGACTCCATGGCACCTAACAACAACAACAACAGACATTAAATCAACACACATTGGGAGTGGCTATAATCTTCCAGGACAGTGATGTCGTTAAGCAGGTGCCATAAATCCTCTGTTTAAGCAAAGCCATCAATGACGAAGTCATGTGGCAAATTCCCACCTTCAGAAAAACTTAGTGCAAAGTCCAGTTCTGTGACTCAAGAGCTCAACCAGGTGAAAGATTTAGTGTGTGTTGGAGGCTGCGATGGTGACAACCGAAGCTTACTAAGATTCTCTACTCAGGGGTTTGCCCCAGAAACAAAAACCCTGGTCCCCAAAGCTTAACAACTGTATGAACCAAGTAACCATACAAACACAAGCAAAGCAAGCCCCAGTTCCCCTTTAACCAAAGTTTGATTTCCCAGGTAGCAGTTCTGAAGTCACCAGCTAAAGCCAGCTGCTTTATTTAAACACAAAGTGTTGTAACTGGTGAGACTATGCTGAAAACAAATGCCCCAGGCATGTGTCTGATGTGCCACAGAACAAAGTTCAGCAAAACCTTAAGTCAGCTGGGTGCTTTAGCACATGCAGGTAGTCCCTGCAACTTAAAAAGGCTGAAGCAGGAGGATCTTGGGTTCAAGACCAAGGCAGCCTACACAGCTCAGTGAGACACTATCTCCAAACAAAAAAAATTTTTTTTAAACGGAGAGAGGCTTGATGTGCCACTTAGTGGTGGAGCACAAACCTAGCATGTGAGATGCCCTGGTTTCAACCTACAGTACTGTTCTGATTGCTCACAAGAGTTCTGAATCTCCCATCCTCTCCAGGGATGGTCCTCATGTGCTTGTTTCACTTTGCCTGGTGAGTGGTGAGGACTCTGCATCTCTTAGTGTGAGGAAACAGGCTTCTTCTCCTTTGAGCCTAGTTTCTCTTTTTGGTCGGGGACCTGCTAACTGCTGTAGCTTGGTTCCCACAGAGGCCAGGGCAACTGCCTTCCCCACGTGCAGGGACTGGCTACCACCAGAGAAATGCAGAAGTTGTGGGCAGGAGGTTTTTCTTCCAGCATGAGGCAGCTCCTGCTTCAGCACCTCCACCTCCACCTCCGCCTCTGCAGCAGCCATGTCTTGGCCCCAGTGTCTTCTGCAACTCCTGTTTTCTTCCTGTCTCTTTACCACCTTCATTTTGGTGCATTTTTTTAAGTGGCAGAAAGCAGGAATGGACATCTGGACACTTCTGAGGGAGAGGTGCCTGCTCCATCTGAAGGTCCATTCTCTCCAATTCTTCATCCCTGTCCTGGGCAACTGTTCCTCCTGTGTGCAGCTCTGAGAGATCTGTGTGCTGACATGTCACTCCACAGAATTCTAGTTGAGGAGCTTTGCAAGCTACTCAAGTAGGGCCACCACCCAGAGGACCACCACTTCTCTATTCTCCCACTGTTCCCTATGCTTAGAAGCCTCTTCCACTGGACCGTCATCAAGGCTTTGAGGTCCACTCTGAATCACATGTAAATTTAGGAACTATTTTCCTCATCTTCAGCATTTCCAATCTGCATTACTCCGCTTTACTCTTTTTTCCATAGTACTTATCTCCTGAAAACATGCTATAAAATTTGCTTATTTATAATGCTTATTATATATCACTCCTCTAGAAAATTTCTTAAGGAAAACACTTTTGTCTTTTCTGTACCTCAAACTGTGCCTGGTATATTGTTGTTGTTGTTAGGTGCCATCCAGTCATGTCTGACTCACAGCGACCCTCAAAGGGTTTTCAGTGGCTGTTTCAGGATTGCCTCGGGAGTGGATTGCCATGTCCTTCTTCCATTTTTATGATACTGGGAATCAAACCCAAAATTGCAGAGACTGCAGAGCGGTGTTCTACCAACTGAGCTAAATCCCAGCCCCATGCCTGGTACATAGTGGGTGCTTAATACATATTTTTGAATAAAAGGATGATCTGTTTCAGTAAGGAGACTCCCTGCCCTTTCCGTGATGGAAGAGACTCAATATAAACAATATACTGCCACACGGCCAACTGCCCCCCAGGGATCCGGCACTCCAGCTTCACCTTCTGTCTGTGAGATTGGGCACTTAACACTGTTAAAATAGCCTTGATGAGCAGATGCTTGTGTAAGTGAATTCATACATAACCTCCAAACCTTCTATCAATACATTTGAGTGAGCAATCACTGGAGTAACTAAGGGAAAAGGCTCCCTGATATTCACTCAGGGCAGGTTACCAATTCTTCTAAATACCAAGATCCTTTCTGCATGTTGGCCCTGGGTGAGTTCATATAAAATACAAGTATTTTGAAACTCTGTCTGGATCCATTCAGAGAAGTCCACCAATATGACTCTTCCCCCAATCTTCCCATTTTGTTCTTTCCAAACCCCTAACTTTATGGCGGCAACCACTAGCTACTGCTAATGAACCAGAGTAGCTCCCCAATTCTACACATCTCATCTTCCAGGAAAAGTGGACCCCTGAGGTTTTCCCTGATCTTCACAGGCCAGCAGAGATTCCCCTGCACAGGACTACAGTGCTGCAAAGCCATCTGTGCCTGATGCTAACATATCTAAACCAGGATAGATTTCTCCTCCTCTGTCAGCTGGTCATAGGCAATTTACCACCAAGCCATAGTTTTTGGTTGAGAAGGTGAGGGAAGAGCAGTCGTTGTGAGCCAGTCGTTGTTCACTGCTGCCTTCAGGTCATACCAGAGCTAGATCTCTTGTATTGCATGTCTACTTAATGGTGGAAAGATCCTGGATGTGTATGATGCTTTTGGTTAGTGGATCAGACAACTTCCAGTTCATGATGAACAGCTCAGGTCTCTGGTACACCGTGTTCAAGTGTTCAGTGGCTGACATGACATAATTCTAGTGAAGAGTTTTCTCGGGGGGGGGGGAAGTTATTTAAAGAAGACATAGCAGCATCCTGATTAGCACAAGACTCTTGGGCCTTTTGGATGTGCTGGATTATAAAAGCCAAGGACAGATCAATTACGGCACTGTAGCTTAGACAAGATAAAGACTCCTTGCCTGCTCAAGGGCCCACTCAAGGATGGTAGCTTTATGGATCACTCAGTTACTGAGTCAGAACATGGCAAGCAACATGACCACTAGTGCTTTTAATATCCAGAAGCCTAACAAATGTTGGATTACTTTCTTTCATTTTTTCTCTTCTTTTCTTTTTTCTTTTTCTTTTTCTGCTTTTGTTTTTGTTTTTTTGTTTTGTTTTGTTTTGTTTTGTTTTGCATTTTGCTCCCCAGTATGGGGATTACAGACATGCACCATCACATACAGTGGGTTTCTTTCTTAATAGAACGAGAACAACAACTAAATTTTATTTAAAGCACTATCCCAACATGTTGCAGAGGGCCAGTTACACAGTAAAACCCAGGAGAGGAAAGATTAGATGTTAACAGAAATAAAGGAATTTATTAGTTCATATCAGCAAAAACTTGGATATTTTGCTGAGGATAGTATACCAGAGATGAAGGAATATAATTCTGTTTGGGGCTAAATAAATTGATACAGGTGCAGTTGGAAGAGATTCTGGATTCATGGTATTAGCTTAAGCATCTGGGAAACATCACAAATTGTTGCTTTTTAGGTGGATCAAACCCCATGATCAACAGTGGCCTGGGATAAATGAAGTTAAGATAATAATAATTCCTTGGTATAATGTAGAGGATGTATTCAAAGACTGAGAGGAATGAGATTATCAAAGTGGATTCACTATATATGATGCACTCACATACACCCTAACTCTGCTTCCTCAGAAGACACATCTTTCCACACAGGGCTGAAAAATAATTTGTGATAAAAGATCCTGCATTTTTCAAAAGCGTAATAGAAAGAGACCAGGGACAAAGTGAGATACTGCTGCTGAAATGGACTAGGGAGACTAGCAAGGTCAAGATGGTCTCAGAATACTATGATTGACAAGGACTTTGGCTCATGACATCAACAGATGAGTAGGTCATATCTGTATAAAAACAAACTCAAAACTTGGCTTGACTCAGCAAACAGAGTCATGGCCACTCCATTTTTTGTGCCAATTACTATTTTGATTGGAGTCTGATGTAGACAACAGAATCCACGATTTATAAAGAGATTTAATGCACGATATTGAAGGAAAAGTTAAGCTGTGCCTCCAGGAATAACTTTCAGAAGCAAACCGCCAAAGTGAGCGGGCAAGAGAGCAGCACTTTTCATCACAGCTGACTCAAGATCCTTAGCACCCTTGCTGCTACTGGGAAAAGTCCCAGATCAGGAAGCTGCTGTAGCTGCCACCTGGTCTTACAAAATTAGAGACGGACTAAGGCACCAGTTCAGAAGAATCAAAATACCTGTTTCCATCACCCAGCTTACAGAAGACCCACACAGTCATAATGTCATTATACCCAAGCCTGCCTCTGAGTCTTGTAGGCAGTCTCCTTAGTGGAAGAGAAGCTACAGGCAGAGACATTGGATGTGCCCTTCTAGTCCCTGCAGAACAAGAAGTCACTCTAGAAAAAGGTTGGTTTGGTATTAAGAAAGACATAATCCATATCTGCCACAATAACTCTTTTAGAAAGGAGTGTGTGTGTGTGTGTGCACTTTTGGTGTAACTAGTAAAAGCTGCAGACAAGAAGGAGTGTATCAAAATAGAATGAGTTTTTTAATTCAAGAGATTTTAGGTCAAGTCTACAGTATGCTGTGTATTAGCTGTAAGTTCTTAGGCAAGTTACTTAAACTTTCTAGATTCAATTTCCTATGCAAAATGAAGATAGTATCTGCCTCATATAATTGTGATTACATTCCTGCCCCAAGACTTTTGTATTTCTTGTTCCCTCTGATTGTAATGTATAGGGAGTTATGGGATAGCCCCAGGGGATAGAGAGGAGGCTTAGTTTGGATAGGGGCCTATCTAGCCCACCTGGAGGTCTGATTTATGGCCTGAGGCAAGATGGCCCCCAGTGATTTGAATGTCACTCCTAATGGGCTGTGCCCAGATCCTCGCCCCCCATATGATTGGTTGACTGCCATAACCACCATCTTGAGGCAGTTGAAGCAGTTGCCCTAAGACTATATAAGGACAGTGCACAGAGTGCTCAGCCACCATTCCATTGCCAAGCCATTCCGTCGCCATCTGAGCCATGTTGTACCACTGCACAGTCCTGCCGCCCCATCATTGCAGAGGTCTTGCTCGCCAAATCAAGACTGCCTGTCCTCGCAGAGGTCACTCCATCACCAGACCGAGAGGGAGATCATCAGGAACCAACAGCAGCGGAAGAGAAGCTGACCTACGCCGAAGACATCCGGGATGCTGGGACCTGGACAGCCGCTGTGGAGGCCAGAGCCGTGATACTTCCACTACCCTAAAGGGCGAGCTTGAGGGCTTTATTTCTCTACAGGAGCTGTACAATAAAATCTGTACTAATGGCATCCTGAAGCTGTCCGTCCTTGACTTCCTCCGCCAGGCCTCCAGGCCCCCTCAGTGTGGGGTCCTGATCCCGGTCAGAGGAGGAGAGCTAGCCGGGAGGGAAGCCCTACAGTAATGCGCTTCCCGTAGCAGCCACTGCTGGCTCCCTCACTACCTTCAGAGCCTATTCAAATGCCTATAATGTTCTATAAGGTCTTCAGTCACCCCCTGGTTAGATTAGCAGCATGCCCCAACCTCTAACTACCCCCTTCCTTCACATCCATATTTCTCCAAGTGTTTTTCACCCTCTGACATTCCAATTTTTTTTCTTATTTATCTGATTTCTCTACCTATAGTTGATGTTCTATAAGGACAAGGTCTTTTACCTGTTGTTGTTGTTGTTGTTGTTGTTGTTGTTTATTAACCTATCTCCAGTACATCTTTCAGAGACCATTATATGGTAAGACCTTAAGTAACATTTTTGAATTATGAGAATTATATAAAGCAATAAACGTTAAGTGCCTGATAATGCACGTCTCTCATATAAACATTTCATAAATCTTAATTTTTAGCATTAGTATTATCCCATTCATATTTTGTATATCAATGAATATTCATTGAGCATTTAGTATGCTATACACAAAGACTGGTCAGAAAAAAAGTGTCTCTCCTTAAGTTTCCAAGGCAAAGTCCTGGAAAAGATAGATACATAACGAGATAATTTTCATATAATGTGGAAGTAACATTATATGTGCACTTAGCCTGTGTGTTACAGAAGGCAGCACTAATAGTTGGAACAGATCACCCCAGGAATCTCAGGAATCTCCAAAACAAAACACCATCACTTGTTCCCAGGCTGAAGGGCAAGGCTTTGCTCCTCGGTTCACTGAAAACCCAGGCTCCTTACATCTACATTGCCACTATCTTCAGAGTTCCAAATTCTCTGCAAAAAGGGACCCAAGAGACTTTGGGGATAAGCCTTGAAAGTGCATTCATTCCTCCCACTTTCTATCAGCCAGAACTCAATCACAGTTTCCTGCCTGGTTTAGAGAGTAGAAAAAAAAAGAAAAAGGAAAAAAAAATGGTCCTGCTATGTCTCAGGAAGCAGAGGAAACAGATCTGCTCATCACCTAGCCAGTCATTACCAGATTCAGCCAAGGGAAATTTTCAGGGATGTTTTCCTGGAGGAGATAACACACAGAGAAAGTGCTGACATGCGGAGCCAGGAAAATCTGAGTTCAAATCCAGGTCACAATTAGTAGTTATATGACCTTAGTAAAGTTACCCAAATTCTCTGGTCTACTTTCCAGCTCTGAAACATGGAAATAACTGAAGAAATTAACTTGGATTCTGAAGCTTGTTATGAGGATTAAAAGTGTGAAATTTTAAGTACAGTGCCTGGAACATAGCAAGCATTTAATAAATGATAATTAGCAGGAGGAGGAGAAAAGAAAAGAAGGCAGGAGGAAACAGGAAAAAGAAAAAGTAGGTTTAACAACTAGAGAGAGAAAGATAGGCTTGGGCTTGGGAATGCAGAAAAAGAATTTAGATTGAAATAGATAATGTAAAGAGGCATAAAGGAGAAAAATGTGTTCAGGAAATTACAAAAAGTTTAGTAGTATATTTGTAGAATAAACTTAGGTTTACTAGAAAATCAGTCCAAAGAGTGAGAACCTAGTAAGCCTTGGTGCTGTGTTCATGAGCGTTGTCTCATAACTACAGAGAGCCACTCAAATTTCAAATCAGCAACATATTCAGACTTATCCTTCAGATAAGTCCTAGTAGCCATGTAGCAAGGTGGCTTGGTGCCATCACTGTCACCTAGGTTGGGTGAAGGGGGCCAGAGCCATAGGTACACTAGAGGAGGGAGGTGCAAAACTTATTTTGTGGGAAGTTCAGTAAAAACAGTTGATTGACTGGAGATGAAACAGAGAGGCTAGGATGATTCCCAGAAATTTTTCTTGGGCAACTAGGGGAGCAGTGGTGCCACAACAGAGGTAGACTGAAGGAAAAGTGGCTCAGCCACACTGCAGTCTCACACAGTTCCTCTTCATGTTGCTTTTTATTCTCCAAAATCTACTTTTCCAAATGTGCTCCCAACACAATTTCTAGAAACTTCAGGATTCACTTAGGCTCTCCCTACCCCACCTTAGATTATCACTTTGTGGCGTATTTTTTTTTTCTTTTTTAAAGAATTTTGCATGCTTTTGACAACTCTCTGCCTTTACTCTTGAGTCAAGCCAGAAGGTTTACCTATGCAATCTCTGATCCTTCCAACTCACATATTTCATGATTTCCCTGTATGCACCGCCTGCAGCTGTAGCCCTGTGGCATCCGATCCAGTCAGATCTTGGAAGCTAAGCAGAGTCCGGCCTGGTTAGTGCCTGGATGAGAGACCACCTGGGAACACCAGAAGCTGTAGGCTTGGGAGAAGGACCTGGCAACCCCCTCCCAAAAATCAATCTGCCATTGAAAACCCTATGAACAGCAGAGAAGCACTGACAATAGTGTTTCCCCTGTTGTACAGAGGGTCACTATGAGTCAGATACCGACTCTACGGCACCTAACAACAACAACAACAACTGTATGCACCATCTTCCCTCAGTGCAGAACAGGTCCATCCCAGATTCCTACTGGTAGTATTTAACAAAAAATCTCTAAAGCTGAGTGTAAACTTGAGTAAAATGTGAAATTAGCCCACACTCAAATGTCAGTTCAAGAGCCACAGAAAGAGGAACCCCAAGATAAATATATCATTTATGTTTATGCAAAAATATGTTGTGTCATAAGACTTCCCAGAGACATGGAAAAATGACACCCTAAACATTTACATGAGTCTGTGAGGCAGGAGAAAGCCTCAAACCAGTTGGTTTCTATTATTTTCTGGTTTAAAAGTGATGATTTCATTAGAAAAGGAAGTCAGCTCATCTGCACAGGGCCATCCTTCCCTGAAATCACATCTATTCAAGAAGCCATAGTTCTTCCCAGGAAGCTGCCTAGGGACTGTAGAGACTACAGAAGAGAATAGAATTAGATGCAGGTCTGGTTATATTATTTTGGGGCCCTGAGGCAAAATGAAAATACAAGATCCATTGTTGAAAAAGCAAGAAACAAATACCACTAAAAGTACTAAAATGTAAAGCTTTTTCCTTTCTTCCATGGTCTCTTCTAAATTCTAGATTATTAATATGAATTTTCCTGTTCATCTTTGTATTCTGCAATGCTGATATTACCTGTAAATATAAGAGCATTTAATTAATATGTGGAATCACCAAAATTAAACAATTCCTTTTCTGTAGCTCATATACACACATGCATTCTATACTTATTAGAACTATGGAAACACTGCAAATTTTAAAAAATATCCAACTATTTTTATTTCATTTCTTAATAATATGCACATTCTACCCAAACTCTGCCTTTGGCTTACTGATGACTAAGGAAGGACTGAAGAGAGCAGAGCAAAGCTAACCAAGTTGCTCTGTCTTTCTCCTTTGCTTTTGGGTTATTTTCGGCATAAGCGATTAGCTAGCATAGGTACCATTAGGTAACATGGAAAACATGAAGTAACATAAGAAAGGCTGGGAAATTGTTCCTTCATTGTTCATTCTTAGAATACCATTGCCTTTTTTCTGCTTGAGAAGCAAGTCTTGGTTTAAATGGAAAGTGTGTCTTCTCAGGGGTGCCAGTTATTGATGTTCTACATATATTTGGCTCTTGCTTTGAGTCCCCCTGCACTCCCATGCAAAATGGGTCCAGTTGGAATTCTATGGACAGAGAGCATTGCAATTGCTATTTGCAAAGAGTCAACAGGAAAGGCCGATTGGTACCTACATATTGCAGGTATCTCCTGAGCTCACACACGGACTATCATCCCACCAGAATTCATTTACAAAATACAAACTCAAAGTTAAGATCATTAGGAGTTTCAAGATGGCAACAGCAGGGCATTAAGCCAAGCTCAGGGTCCTTCTGAACATGGGGCCTTATGGGACTGCACAGATCACACCCCATGAAGGCAGCTATAGTTAAGACATTTTCAACAAGTGACAAAAGTCTGTTGGGAGGCCTCTCCAATGAAGAACTGATCTTCCTGAGTCAAGCAGGCCCAAAATAAATTTAAATTTTAACAAGCTTAACAAATTCTGTGTAACTACTTGAACCTATCATTAGAATTCCTAATCATACTAGTGCTGATCTTGGAAGGTACTAGACATGAAAGTCTCAGACTAACAACAGTCCTGGTGAAACAGTTACTGTGTGAAAAGCAGCTAAAATCAGTCGAGGGTGAGATGCTAATAAACTTCACAGCTGCTGTGTGTACAGTGTCTACTATGTGCTTTGTGATATATACTCCACATTTTATTAATCCTGGCAACAACTAGAAGGCAAGTATAATACTTGCTTCATAAATAAGAAAACTAAAGCTGGGCCCTGTATGCCTATAATCCCAGCTACTTGGGAGGTTAACACAGGATTGCAAATCCAAGGCCAGAGGCAGCCTGAGCAATTTAGCAGGACCCAGTCTCCAAAATAAAGTATAAAAGGGGATTGGAGTTGCTGCTCAGTTGTAGAGTACTTGCCTAGCTTGCACAAGGCCCTGGATTCAACCCCTCAGTACCACTAAATAAATAAATAAATAAATAAGGAAACTGGGGCTCAAGATCTTGCAAAGTTTATCCAAAGTCGATTATATAATGTATAACATTATATTCATATGATATGACATAGAACTAAGATTCAGTTTATGTCTGTATGATTACAATACCCATGTTGTTCCCACAGAAAAAACTCCCTCCCTCATTCGTTCAGAGGCTGATTGTCAGATTAACCAAGGCAATGCTATAATGAGATAGTTGAGTTGGTAAGATCTTAGGCATGATTCTCCTTGGCAGGTCCAGCATGTTTCCTAAGATGGGGAGGAGTGCCCAAAAAACCTAGTGATAGGTGCCTGTTTTGATTATTTTGTTTTCTACATATACCCAGGCGGTTAAATCAGTGAGGAGAAAAATCAATATGAACAGTCTAATAGCGGATATCCAAGAGTTGATTTGGGCAGAACAATGTGCATGGATCAGAAAACTATGGAAGAGTTTGAAAGCTTGCTATTGGAGTTCTATGCAAGTAAGCAAAGCCACAGCACACAAAAAGAGCATGGCCAACATTCAAGGACAAAGGTTAAGGGCCAGCTTATTGTCCCTTCTGGATGTGGTTAGGAAAATAGTAACCAGAATGTGAAGCTTCCTAAAGCCATAGGTGACTTGCTCAGAAAGTCTAAATAACTGCTTATGGTGGGCTTCAGACATTTTCTTTCTTCATTTCCTCTGCTGTTGCCCTAATTTATCAAACTTAGGTTGGTGTAGGTATACTTTTAATTAAAACTGAGACTTCCAATGGATTTTTAATAAATCTTGTTATATTGTTCAAAAAGATTCAATCTACATTTGAGCAGCTTGAAAATGTACTTGAATCAAGCACATTCACAAAGTACTGATGCATGTTGCAACATGAATGAGGCCCAGGAACATTTCATGAAGTGAAAGCAGCCAGACACAAAAGATCATATTGTATGAATCCATTTCTATGTTCAGAAAAGGCAAGTCTATCAAGAAAGAAAGCAAATTATTAGTAACTGCCTGGAGCTATGGGTGGGAGTTGAGAGTGGCTGCAAATAGGTAGTAGGTTCCTTTTAGAGTTAGTGGAAATGTTCTAAAATCAGAGTGTGGTGGGCTGAGGGGTGTAACTCAGTGGTAGCATTCTTCCATAGCATGCGCAAGACCCTGAGTTCAATTTCCAGCACTAAAATAATAAATGAATAAATAAATAAATAAATAAATAAATAAATAAAATTAGATTATGGTGATAAAGCAAGTGAATTTTATTAAAAATTATACTTCAATAGAATTGTTACATATGTATTCATTCACTCATGATTTTAAATAGGCATCCATTACTACAAGGTAAAGGCACCTTAGTAGAAAGGCTAGCGTTGAGAAAGTGAATAGAATTTTGAAAGAACAATAGATTTTGGTGTCACAAAGATTCTGGTTTTGAATATACCAAACATCATCTCCTTTGATTTGCACATCAACATAAGGAGGTGGGTATTGTGGTCCCCATTTTAAGATGAAGAAACTTAAGCTCAAATACAACAATTTGCTCAAGATCACCCAGGTGGCAAGTGGCAGAATCCCAAGTCTCCCTGGTGAAAGAGCCTGTGTTCCTTTGCCTCTCTGTCATAATTGAACATTGTAAGACTTTTCCTAAGGAAAATGGTCCAATGTTAACATTTAAGAATTTAAATCTCTTCTTTGTCCAGAGTTGTTCTCACTGACAAAACATCCTCTTCACCTGTATCAACTCTCTCTTCCCACTATATTATATGATACTTTTCTCCTAGCTGCTACAGCCAGAGGTATTCTCCTCAGGAGCACATAAAATTTTTCTCATCTCTTAAAGAGCTACTAGGAGGCTCCATCCCTTCTCCAAACTGATGAACAGAGAGCCCTGAGAGGTACCCAGGCTCCCCCAAAGATCAGGAGATTCCTGTGGCTAATTCTCCACTTCCTGTTTTAAATATGCCCTCCAGAAACCTTTGTCTATGATCTGTATGTTTTGCAAATAGTTCAGTGATCAATTTTAAACATCAGAGCAACAAGTTTCCATTTCCTGTCACCAGAACAGACTCTTGAGAGCAATTATTACCCATTTTCCTCATTTATAAAATGAAGGTAACAATATCTGTCTGAGTGAACATTGTCTATATTATTTCACTGTTTAACTGTTTTAGTGTTGATGCAAAGATTAAATAACATTTACAAAGTATCAGGGCTAGGGATGTGTCTCAGTGATAGAATACTTGCTTAGCATGCATGGGTTCAATACTGAGCACCACAAAACAAAACAAAACAAAAAATTACAAAGTAGGTGGTATTGTTAGATAGTAAGATATCCATCAGCAGGCAATATGATTCTGACTGACCAAGTATTTAGCCATAATGGATGAAGCCATGTGCAAGACAAATCTCTAAAAACATTGGAAGGATATTATTCTAATGGACTCCACACCCTAATCCAGGATCAGTAGTCGACTGAGTACAAACAAAAGCAGACTGTTCCAGGCATAAACCTATGGGCCTATTCTTTTAAAAGTACTTGGCAAATCCACTAAACCCTTTTATAAAACAAACAGCCTCATCTTCATACTTCCTAAACAAAGACAAAGAGCTTCTTCTCCAGGTGGAGCTTGAACTCCATGGTCAAGGCTCACTTCTCTCCTCTTTCTCCTCCCAGGTGGCCTTGTCCTTGTTTCCCCTTCTCTCAGGCCTGTTGTCTTCTCTGTCTATCCAAGGTACCTTTCTTTCTAGAAGCTTGCTTAACTCTCTGTTCTCTCTGGCTTTACTATCCCCTGGAGAATAGAAATCATCTACTTCTGGGAATAGAAATACCCTTACATCAATTCACAAAGAGAACAGTTTTTCCAAGTTCCTTTCCAGGTTTATCTAAACTTCTCCAGGTGCTTCAGTTTTCCCAATAGTAATTCCTTAAAGATATACTATCTTTTAATAAACCTTGTCTAATTCTCTACTATAACTTCTGTGTCAGGTACAATTTCTTTTTTAGCCAAAAGAAGCACCATGGTTTGCTGCCAGATTCTCAGATCCATGTTTCCAGTAAGAGTGTGATGGTGATTATCTACTTTATGAAAGCTATTGTAAGAACTTCTTTCAATTCAGAATAAAAGCATATCTACCACAATTTACCTTCTGAAACCAACCACAAATGACAAAAAAAAAAAAAGAAAGAAAAATGAAACTCGTATCTTCAATGAAACTTTTAAAAACCCACATCCCCAAAATATAAATTCTGAAGAGCAGCTTCTCCCCACAGTGAAATTCAAACAAAACCAAGGGCAGAAAGAAGCTAACAGTGAACACAGTCCTCTGGGTCTTTAAAACAAAAAGAGAGTATTACTTAGATTCAGGATAAGAGAGTTTGACATACAGTTATTATATCCACTTATTTAATACATGAAATGGTTAACTTTATAACTATAGTATTCTTCTAGCTCTAAATTTCCAGGTATGAGCTGGGTGTGGTAGTTCATGCCTGTAATCCCAGCACTCAAGAGGCTGAGGCAGGACAACAATCATAAATTCGAGGCCAGCCTGGGCTGCATAGCAAGTTCTAGGCCAGCTGGGGCTACACAGTGAGACCTTGTCTCAAAACAAACCAAAACAAAACTAAAACTAAATAAATAAACAAACAAATAAATAAATAAATTTCAAGGCATGGACACCTAGAAAGTTACTTAAGTAATCATAGAGTCCACAAAAATTAAAACAGAAAGAATCCTTCCTTAAATATGATAATAATTACATATCTCAAGCCAAGAGTCAGATTCACTTTCAGTGAAGAATAATAAAATAATTTCCAGTAAGGCTGAAAAAAAGTATGGTAATTCAAAATTATCCTGATAGTATGTTTTAGTTGAGAAAATATATTCTATGATGTGGGAATAATCAGCATCAAATACTGACTGGCTAAACACATAAAAGCTTAGTGTAATCCCAACATGTGTTGGCAATAGACCCAAGTTTACAGAAGTATCTCCATTTTGTACCTGTACTGTCTGAAACACACAAGCTATTAGGTCTCTGAAGTCAGGAAAGTGAAGAATGGACATTTTATACCTGCTGTTGTATACTTTAGCCTGGAAATAGCAATATACCATTTTCACTCACAGCCAATTGGACACATAATCACACAATCCCCTACTATATGGGAGCTTGGAAATGTGGAGCATGTGGCTGTTTAGTGAGTGTTAAATGCTTCTGTCACAAAATGCTAGCCAAAAAAGTAATAACAATATAAATAAAACATTATAAAAATTTGAAAGAATGCAATAAAATCAAAACATGCATGCATAAAAAGCAGCAGGAGTTATGCCACATGAGAAATCAAGATCTGAAATAGAATAAAATATGTAAGGATGTAGACTTGAATAATGTGATTAATAAGCTTGACTTAATAAGAAAACAAGCTTTAAGAAAAAGGCACCATTGGGGGTAACTATGATTTTTTTAAAAATCCTTAAGTAAGATAGAATAAGTTATCTTGCTGTGTTAAAAATCCACATTAAAACCTGCGACTTAAAACAACAATGGTCCTATGAGTTGGCAGTGCTCGACTAGGCATCTGAGTTATGTGGGGGTGATCAATGTGGCTGCATTCATCAGAGAATGTAACTGTGGCATCCAAGACAGCTTAATTCGCATGTCTGGCAACTTACTTGGTATGGCTGGAACATCTGGGGCTGCCTGGGACTCTCTCCAATATGGCAGTCAGATTTGTTACATGGTAATTCAGGGCTCCAAGAAGATAAAAAGAGACATCGGGAAGGTTTGTAAGAGCCAGGCTCAAAATTTGCACCAATTCACTTCTGCTACATTCTATTGGTCAAAGCAGTCATAAGCCCAGCTAGATTCAAGGGTAATGGACATAGACTTCACTTCTTGATGAGAGGAACAGCACACCCAAGTATAAAAGGAATTATTATTAGTCATTTTAGGAGACAGTCCATTCTCTGGACACAAAGATTTACATCCCTCTGATATGAAAAATGGACTCACCACCTGCAGAAATTCCCCTAAAGACTCATCTAAACACAGTAGCAGATTCAGATATAAGATATAGCATCCAACCATCTAAATCAAGTCCAAATGTAGATGAGACTCCTCCAATGTGGCTTTCAGGCAAGAAACAGAGATATTTAATAATGGCAATTGTGTCGAGCTTTCAGTAAGAGATAACAATTATAAATGTGGACACATCTCATAGAATAAGTTCAGAATATAAAACCAAAAGTGATAGAAATAAAAGAAAAAAAGATAAATTCAATTGTGGCAAGCAGCTTTAACATAACTCTCAATAACTGATAGAAAGTCAGAAAAAATAGTAAGAGTATCCAATATTGGAAAAATACAATATAGAATATAGAAAAACATAAATGACAAATGAAATACTGCACCATCACTCGCATAATACACATTCTTTTAAAGAAAATTCAGAATATTTAGAAAATCTGACTGTATAATAGTCCATAGACTAATTCAACAAATTTCAAAAGATTGAAATCATAAAATATGCTCTCAGATCACAGTGGGATTGAATTAGAGATCAATAACAACAACAAAAAAAAGAAAACTCCTAGGGGTTATTAAATGAAACAATACATTTCAAATTAACCCATGGGCCATAAAGGAAATTTTCATGAAAATTTAAAAGTATTTTGAGCAAAATGATCATAGAAATATGACATATCAAAGCTGGTACATTGGAGCAAAAGCCCACACTTAGACAAAAATGTATAGCATAAGGACATATATTAGAAAAGAAAAAGAGATTTAGAATCAAAGAACTAAATATTACTATAAGAAGTTTTAAAAAATCAAGTTACATTCACAAAGAATTAAGAACATATCAAAGGAAAGAGCAGGAATTAATGAAACAGAAAATGAACATACAGTAGAGAAAATCAACAAAGCCAAAAGGTTCATTGAAAAAACTAACTCAACTGATGAATACCCACAGAGACTAATCAAGGATAAAAAAAAGAGAATGAGAAAGAAGAAACATAGTTATCAACATCAGGAATGAGAAAGGGAAATTGCATAGTGTAGTATGATACACTAACTGATCTCACAGACATTAAAAAAATAGTATGAGGACATTGTAAGTAATATTGTGATAATAGATCTGAAAATGTAGTTGAACATATTCCTGGAAATATAAACTGTATCAAAACTGGTCCAAGAAGAAATAAAGAATCTAAATAAACTCATATTAGCTTTAAAACTTAAATCTATAATTAACCAGCACCACCCAGAAAATACAAACCGAATTAGCCCTACTTACAAAATCTTCCAAATATTTAAGAAAGAAATAACATTAATCTTACACAAACCCTTCAGGAGACTAGAAAAAGCAGGAATTTGTTTTATGAATTCAATATAATTTTGATACTAAAATTTATCAAGAAAGAAATATAGGTCTATCTCATGAACACAAATGCTAAAATTCAATACTAAATTAGTAAACCTGTAACACATAAAAGAAGCAAAATATCATAGACAACTTGAATGCAGAATTGATTTTACAGCTGTAATTCTCAATGCAATTCACCATATTGACAAAAAGAAAATAATTATGGTTGTCTCAATAAATGCAAAAAGGGCATTTACTAAAACTAAACACCCACTGTTTAAGAAAAAGTCTTAGCAAACTAAGAATAGAAGGAAATTTACTTAGTGTGTGAGGAGTATCTACCAAAAATACATACAGAAAATATATTTAGTGGTGAATTACTAGGAACTTTTTCCCTCTGAGACTGAAAGGATACCTGATATCATCACATTAGCATCATGTTGAAGATCCTGGCCAGTGTAATAGGTCAGAGGAAAATAATGTTTAAGTATTAAAAAATAGTAAATAAGACTATCATTATTCACAGGCAATAAGATTGTGTTTGCACAAAATCTAAAAGAACCTATAGGTAAACTATTTGAATTGATAAATTCAATTTTAGTAAACAAAAGGCCAATATAACAAAAAAATCTATCATATTTCTACATACTAATAAACAGAAAAAAATTAATGATATCACTTACAATATCATCAGAAATATATTAAATATCTAGGGATAAACCTAATGAGAAAGATACTTTCTACAGGCAAAGCTACAGAAAATTACTGAAAGAAGTTCAAGCCAACCTAAATAAATAGGGGGATATTCCATGTTTATGAGTTGAAAGACTGAATGCTTATTAATTTCTAAAAAATATCTTAGAGACTCAATGTAGTACCAATTACTAAAAATCTGGCAAGGCTTTTTTGGGGGGAGGTGCAAAAATTAATAAGCCTTGTTTTGTTTTGTTTTGTTTGCAGAACTGGGAGATTAAACCCAGAACGTTGTGCATGCTAGGCAAGTTCTCACTCCAGCCTGTTTTTGTTTGTCCATTTTGTTTTATTTATTTGTTGTTGTTGTTGTTGTTAAGGCAGGATTTCCCTAGGTTGCATAGGCTGTCTCTGGCCTCAAACATGCAATCCTCCTACCTCAGACTCCAGAGTCACAGAGGTTACAAGCAGTTTCCATGGCACTGGCTTGATTTTTAAACGTAGAAAAAAACATAAAGAGCCAAAATAAGTAAAACCATTTTCAAGAAGACCAACATTTTATGACTTTAACAGACAATAAAATTTATTACAAAACAACAATAACTACAGCAGAATGGTATTGGCATGAGGATAGATAAGTAGACCATAAAACAGTTTCAAGAAACAGACCCACATGGCTTATTGTCTATGACAAAAACAAAATGGCATATTGTCAAATTAGATTGTGGAATAGGTTAATTTTCAATAAATAGGGCTGGGTAAATTGTCTGTCTATATTATATACACTAACAGTAAATACACAGGTTTACTATGCTGTATGCAAAAATCAATTGCAATCATATTATAGATATAAAGTAAATAAATTTTCTATAAGATGACCTAAGGGAATATTTTCATTGTCTTGGAGTACATAAAATTTATTAGAATGGATGTAAAAATCTCTAACTATAAAGGGAAAGATTGATGAATTGGACTATATAAAAGTTAGAATGGTTATTCATCAGAAGGCACCATCAATGAGCAAAAAGGAAAGTCGCAGATTGAAGAAAGACATTTTCCATACATATGTCCAATAAAGATTCTATATCCAGAATTTGAAAGAACTACAAAACAGAAGGAAAAAGACTGAAAACCAATAGAGCACTGGGGAGAGATTAGAACAGACATTTCACATAAAAGAGTATCTAAATCACCAATTAAAACCATAATTGAGATAATCCAATTAAAACCATATTGAGATAATCCCAACAGAATGGCTAAAATTTACAAAATGACAATACCTATATCAGCAAGGATTGTAGACCAATGAGGACTCTCTCACATGTTGTTTGATGGAGTGTGAATTGGCACAATCACTTTGGAAAATAATTTGGAAGTATTTTGTAGACTGAATACTGTGTATGCATACATTATGAGCCAGGAATTCCAATCCCAGGTATATATCCAAAAGAAATGTGTGCACACAGGCACCAGGAGACATAGAAGAGAATGTCCACAGCCATGTTGTTTTAGCTCCAAAGCACACAGAGGCTCTTTGTTCCCTGTGAAGTTCTCCTACTGAACAGAGATGGATCACCTATTCACCCTTGTATGTTTTTCTTGCGGCCCAATAGGTCTGATGTGACATAATATACCAAAGTGATGTGCACTGGTAGATAGGAAATTAAATGTGCCCTTAAGAAGACCAAGGTATGAGTCCAGAGAGAAAAGGTGGGAAAAAATTATTTGAAAGAAAAAACTACCACTCCTCCTCTTAGGAATCTTTGTTGACCCATATGCCAGGATGGAAACTTGACTTTTAAAATATTAGAAAAGCAGTGTATTCACATAGTAATTTGCAAAATAAGAAAGACAGTATAGAAAGACATGAAATGAAATGTCTCCTTCCCATCTATAATTCCTCAGAGGTAACCATTAATTTTTGTGTACTCTCTAGGAAAACAAAAAGTATACTTATTTTTATACACATATATTCTACTTTTTACATCTGCCCCAGAGGGCTAATACAACAAATACCAAACTACACCTCACTTTTTTCTGTTCTACTAATCAGGGTGGTCTTGCCTTCTTAGCATGTGTAGGTGTACCTCATTCTTAATGTCTTCATTGCTTATCATTGTACATTTTATTTACTTGTTTATTTTTATTGTGAATCTTGGTCTCATAAGTTATGCAGGCTGCCTCTGGCCTCAAACTCACAATCCTCCTGCCTCTGTCTCCTGAGTTACTGGAATTACAGGCATGTGCCACTGTACCTGGACAGAATATCCTTAAACAGTTCCATGTCTGTGGTCTTTTATGTCGGCTCCAGCACTTAGGCAATGAGTGACACTACAATATTTTTATAGAGCTATCTTCTCATACTTTCCTCAAGGTAATTTCCCAACAGCAGAACTACAAGGTCAAGGGTATGTGATTTTTTAAAACTCTTACATTTATTTTCTCGCTTTGATCATAGGCACTCCCACTTCCTTTCTCTTAGTTCACAAACGCCTTCTGCTCTTTTAGAAAAGTCAGTTTCTCAGATGTGCTCCTTGGGGCTGATGTGAGCCGAGTATTGACTATAAGATCAAGAGCAAACCTGCTATTCCTGAGAAAGCATCTTTTTTGGTCTCAGCTCTGAGTGGTCTGGTCTTCATGCTGCTGTGGGCAATACTACCGATCCTGAGTGAGTAAATGGCTCAACATGGGCCTGGGGAGGGACGGGCAATGTCTCTCTCCACCACAGATGGGCCTGGCCCTTTTCTGGGGCCCAGCCCCTGCTCAGAGAGCTTTACCCACCTACAAAGGCTATATTTTCTGGCCTTACTACATGATTCAGGGCTTATCAAGAGGTAAAAGGGCCCAGTGGTCACAGCTGGGAAAATCCTTCAATGTTAAAGAGAAGGAAACCACAGTGATCACAATAATTAAGGTTTCATGTATGTTTTTCATCAACAAATACTTCATGAATCCTGGAAAATGGGTAATGTTTGCTTAATCAAAATATTTTGTTCAGACAAAAAGCTACTCTCTCTCCTTTGCAAATACATTTGGCTCTTGTATGACAAGACCAAATTCTGGTCCTGGGCATGAGAGGACAGATATCTCACCCAGAAGATGTGTCTGTCTGTACATGAATGCAGGTCACAGCAGCAGTTGGCAGATTAAAGAACACAATAGAGGTGGTGAGTGGGCACAGAGAGAGGGCAGAAGGCATGGCATTTTCATTGTGTCTATGAGTGTGCATACATCTCTATCAATTCAGACCCACAAACTGGTTGAGTTTGACCAAGGTTTAAATATTAGAATGGAGCATTTTTATTCATCTGTTCAGAAAAAAAAAGTTAGTAATATCTATGCATAGGATGGGGCTGAGATTTGCCTTAGTTGGTAGAGCACTGCTCTGTAGTCTCTGAGGCCCCAGTTTCGATTCCCAGCACCACAGAAATGGGAGAAGGACATCAATCCACTGCCAAGGCAATCCTGAAGCAATCAGCCATTGAAAACTCTATGAGGGTCACTATGAGTCAGACATGACTTGAGGGCACCTAACAACAATGCATAGGACTGTACCAGATGCTGGGAATGATGGGAGGCCATCAGAAGTGCCATTTGTGTTCTAAGGAAGCCCTGCTGTAGAAAGGTACCCAGCATAACCAACATGCACAAGAATCAGCTATTATAATGAGATCCCAGTTAAATAATTGTCCAGGCAAAATCACATACAGATAGATAATTAACTATATACCAACCAGCTTGTAAAGTCGTCATGAAATTCAGAGGATGAGCAGGAATGGGAAAAGGAGGGAGATAGGGCAGTGGGTGGGTATCATGTTAGAAAAGAGGACTCCATAGCTGTGGGGTGCATGAGCTATTATTCCAGAGACAGAAGTACAGCCCAGTGTGGGACAGTACAGAGGAAATGGCCAGGAGTATGCACTTTGGAATCAAGTAGGATCTAGGTTCAAAACTCTATCTTGCCACCTACCAGCCTCTTAACTAGTTTTCTTGTCTGTAAAATGGGGATAACCATGCACTTCCTCAGAATTGTTGACAAGATTACACAGAATAGTATGTATAAATGAATACAACTTAGAAAATGCTCAGAAGAGCATTAGCTGCATTTAAAATAATGCAAAAGCTATGGTGACCAGGATATTTATGTAATGGCAAATAATCCTTCATTCTCAATAAGACACTTAGATTTGAATAAGTCTTCCATCAGCCCCATGTGAACAGGGAGGCTGGATTTCCATTACCTTGTCCTGGCATATGGCTGGCATTCCTGAAATTTCTGTTGAATGAAAGAACCAAATATGTCCCTTCTCTGGAATATCTACTCAATTTGTAAGCCTGCCAATGTTGAGTCATTTCTCTCTTCCTTATGCACTTTTCAAGCCTGTATCCTTCTTTCTCTACCACTACTAACCTAGTTCTTTAATTTGTTGTTGATAAACAATTAATAAATATCTTTTATATGCCAGACACTGTTCTAGGTTCTAGAGGATTATATGGCCCACATGAAAAAGGCCCTGCTCATAGGGCTTCCATTCTAGAGAGGGAAAAGCAAACAAAGTAAACAAGTAAGCAAGTATTATATATTCTAGAATCTCATCCTCACCCTTTCAAGAGTTTGAGAGGGCTACAAAATCAGATGCAGGTTAGAACCATGCACTGATTGGATTCACTGCTGAATCCAACCCACTAGTGATTCTGATCCACATCTGCATTTGTACCCCACTAAAACTGTTGAAAGGGTAAGGATTAGATTTGAGAATATACAGTAATTCAGATAATCTTGGATAAATTCTGAAGAAAATTAATGACCAACTCTCACCCTGTCTTCAAAGATGCTTCACATCTTGTGCCAGAGGGCACCATCTAAATTTCAAATTCTAACCCTGTTACACTCCTCCTTGAAATCTTTCCATGGTTCCCCACCACTTTTATCATAAAATCAAAGCTGCTTACTGTGTTCCTGCATTCCCTGTAATCTTATTTCCCCCACCACTCTCAACCAACCAGATCATACTCCTGAACATCAATGTCATTTCTTTACTTCTGTGCCATTCCTGCCTTAATTACCCTTCCAATGGTCCCTTGCCACACACAAACACTAATCCTCCCTGGTTGACTCTTATGTTCTGGTTCAGTTTTTTCAAGCATCACTTTTCAAGTATCTCCCATGGTCCACCCACCACTTCAGGGTGCGTGCGCACACACACACACACACTCACACACACACACACACACACACACACATTACACACTGGGAAGGCCCTTCTACGCCAAGATGCCTCAGGTATACATATGTATTTTTATTATTGCACTTATACAATGTATTATATTACTTGACATTATGTTTTTGTCTCCCCTACCAGTCAACTTTTTCTACTAGATACCATTTTAAAATTTATCTTAGAAATCTAAGCACAGCCGGGTGTGGTGGCACACGCCTGTAATCCCAGCGGTTTGGGAGGCAGAAGCAGGAGGATCGCAAGTTTGAGACCAGAGGCAGTCTGGGTAACTTAGTGAGACCCTGTCTCAAAAAGTGAAAAAAAAATGGACTGGGGGTACAGCTCAGTGGTCCAGCACTTGCAGAGCATGCAAGCGCAAGGCCCTGGGTTCAAATCCCAGTACCACAAAAAAAAAAAAAAAGCAGAAGAAGAAAGAAAGAAATCTAAGCACAATGCCTTCATATAATTAAGCATCTGATAAATAACTGTTAACATTTTTACAAATGAGTTTTTAATGGAAAAAGTAATAAGTGAATGAGAAATGCTTTATCTTTGAATAATCAAAGAATCCTTGCTCTCTGCTCATCTCTGGCATTTTTTTTTCCAGCTCCTGTCACTGGACAATTTGGTGAGTTGTCTTTTCTTTTGTTCTTCCATGTGTTTGGATAAGAGTGCTTCCCTAAAATGAAATGTTTCCCATGGCTGTGTGAGGATCCCTGAGATCTCTTGTTTTCTTGTTGAGACCAGCAGGGATGTGAAAGTGATGTCTGGTCTCTTGACATTACCCCACTGCTAGGGTAGCTTCAAGTCACCCTCTGACCCTCCCTGGGTGAGATGATGAATGTAGCCCCTGGCCTTTCTTAAGCCCTGCATTTCCTCCCATTGAAGATGGACCCCACTTAACCAGGCAGGACATCTTCATTTCCATGATAAACATAAGGACTCAGGATGTGATACTCTTCAATCAGCAAGCTGGGAAAACTTCCCCAAAATATCACACTGTGGAGATGCTAGCAGAAACACTACATCCTATACAGTTTTAGGAATAAAATTCTTCAGGAAATGCGGGGGAAGCAAGAGAACATCCATCAAGTGGGCCCTTAAAAGAAAAAAAAATACACAAAAAAAAATCATCTTTATTACACATTTTCTCAGTTCTGATTCATTTCCATTTTTCTGAGTCAGAGAGTAGTTTGGATATTTGAGGTCCCATGAATAACAAGCACTCTGTACAATCCTTCTCCCAATCCGAAATCAGCTTCTCCCGCTGTATTCTTATCTGGGTCACCTCTGGATTCCAGCAGATGACTCATCCATTCCTTGCTCTGCCACAATTAGCTCTGATGGGCTTTTTCTGGTCATTTGAATCATTGCCTATTTAAAAAAATGAAGATGCTAGACAAGTTTATCTCTCAAGCTCTTCTCAGTACCAAAATCTTATGATAAAATGATTTATTGTTTTAGGGAAAATGCAAAGTTATGATGTTGCAACAATGCTTCCATAAATCCTTGCGTGTTTGTGAGCATGTTCAGATGGCAGGGGTAGGGATGACTTTCTCTAGGACCCAATTCCAAAACAAGCTAACTAACCATTGGCATTACAGTAGACCTTGCTAGTATTACCTTCCAGATGTCATTTTGATCACTGCCATCCCAGAGCAATCTCTCTCCTCTGGAGATGTTGAACACTTCTGGCTGGCATGCCACCTTGAGCCACCAGTGACCCTTTCAGGGGACCTCTTCCAGACTATCCAAAGTCAGGTCCTCCCATCTATCCCACAGGACCCTCTGCAACTTGGACTGTGGGCACCTCTGCCTCAGACTCATTTTCTCTCTCATTAGCAGCTGCATCCAAATCCGTGATTTCCCCTCATCCTCCATGGACCACCCTATTCCAAGGAGAGACAGTGAATCTGATGTGCTATGGACTTAACATCTACTTACCACAGCAAACAAAATGGTACTATGGAGGACAACTATCCAGGAAAACCCAAGGGAACACCCTAAAGGTGAAAAATTCTGGAGAATACAGATGCCAAACTGGTGACTCACTTCAAAGTAATCCTGTGCACTTGGACTTTTCTAGAGGTGAGACGGAAGTTAAAGAAAGAAAAACTTGAGAAATTTCAGTCCATGTTTCTCTCTAGCTTTCACCACATTCACTTTGGACAGCTTGTGAATGAACACTTTGATTCCACACTGTGATTAGACAGAGTAAGTTTAAATGCTCTGTATAAAACTAAATAGGGAACCTAATTAGTTTCTTAAATTTGGACATAAAAAATAAGAAAATTTAGGCTAGCACAGTGGCACATGACTGTAATCGCAGTAACCCGGGAATTCGAGACTAGAGGCAGCCTGTATAACTTAGCAAGCCTTTGTCTCAAGATAAAAAATGTAAAAAGTAGCTGGGGTGCAGTTCAGTGATAGAGCACTTTCAAAGCATGTGCAAGGCCCTGGGTTCAACCCCCAAGTACCACAAAAACAAGTTGAGAAAATTTAAATTATCTGGATAACGCACATTTAGTCCAGTGTGCAGTGACTTCAAGTAATGCATTCAGAGGACCTAATTGTCATATAAAGAAGCTAAAAGTCATGGATGAGCCAAACACTACCGTTTCTATGGAGTAGGTTAATTTCCCTACACCTGTGGTTCTTAAAGTTTGAAAGAAAGCCTGGGAAGCTTTTAAAGCATACAGGTACTCAAAACCTACTCTATATTTACCGAATCAAAATCTTTAGGGTTTTGGGGGCCCATTAATTTGTAGTTTTTACCAATTGCTCATGTAAAAGAAAGTTTGAGAAGCAACTTATTTGAATGGCTAATAAATCATTAAAAGTGTGCTTTAAAATGTATAGTTTTAAGTCATTTTACTTGCAAGGAATATTAAGTACTGTAAGGATATTTCATAAGTATAGATATAGATAGATACATAGATAGACATAGACAGACATATTTATTGAGAAAGAGATGAAGAAGAGACATTTCCTTTTGTGTCCTAAAACCACCTGTTTTAAAGTTGAAATATTATCATCCTTGTGAAAAAGTCCTTTAATTTAGTGAATAAAGAAGCAGTGTAGAAAAAAGAAGAAACAGCTTATGCTCTTTGGCCTAACAATTCCCCTATAAACATTTACCTATTGAAATAATAATCATAAATATACATTCCAAAAAATTGAGGACCCTGAATGATCAAGAAAATAAGACTCATTAAATAAATTACATTGCTGCTACTTTGTGGCCATTGAAAATTGGATTCAGTAATGATTATTAGTGGCAAAGGAAAATATTCATATCATAGTAAGTGAAAGACAAGTTATCAAATATGTAAATATTGTTCTAATTCCTTAAAAAGAAAAAACGCACAGAGATTCTTACATACATGAACATGGGAGAGAAAACTGGAAGAATACGTGTCAAGATTACGGGTATTTTTCACTTACATTTCTACTTTCCAACTTTTCTCAAGGTGCATACATTCATTTTAACATCAGAAAAAAAATGAAATGATAATTAAGAATCCAATCTCCAAATCCTCCTTCCTATAAAATCTGTTTAGAATAATAATGAAAAGAAAGAAGAAACAATTGTTGTTGTTAGGTGCTATGGAGTCGGTATCTGACTCATGGCAACCCTACATACAACAGGCAAAACACTATTGTCAGTGCTTCTCTGCTGTTCATAGGATTTTCAATGGCAGATTGATTTTTGAGAGTGGGTTGCCCGGTCCTTCTCCCAAGCCTACAGCACCTGGTGTTCCCAGGTGGTCTCCCATCCAAGTACTAATCAGGGCCGACCCTGCTTAGCTTCTGAGATCTGATGGGATGGGATGACACAGGGCTAGGGCTGCAGAGTTTGAAGAAACAATGGGATGAGCTAAGTAACTGGTCCTGTATTTCTCATAGCTCCACTGATCCTGCAGGCTCCAGTATCTGTGTTTGAAGGAGACCTTGTGCTTCTAAAATGCAAAGCAAGACCAAAAACAGCACTGGATAATATAACATTTTACAAGAATAATGAACCCCTGAGTTTACTTAATCAAAACTCCGAGTTCCTCATTCATGGTGCAAGTCTGAAGGACAATGGTCAATATCATTGCACCGGGTCTATGAAAACTTCTGGCTCCTGTGTTTTTTCCAACACAATCAAAATCCAAGTCCAAGGTAAAGCTTTTATTATTTTAAGAATGGGTTCATCAAAAGGGGGTTCCCTGAGGCTGTAGAGGTAGAACAGGAAGAAAAGCATGCACTGGAATGCCACTGAGATAAGGTACCACAGCACTTTGGGCTGAAGGATATTAGGAATCAAGAGAGCCATCCCTTCATTGCCTGCTTTTAGTAGATGGTGGCAGCGCCACAACTCTGCTTGCTGTTGCTGAGGGTGAATCATGTTTTTCTGCAGAGTAATTCCAAGCTGCATTGCTCTGAGGACCATTATGCTCCTTCTCTTCAGATTTGTTTCCACGTCCTGTGCTGACAGTCAAACCCTCCCAAGCCGTCGATGGAATCTCAGTGATCCTGACCTGTGAGACCCAGCTCCCTCCACAGAAGTTAGATGTCCAGCTCCAGTACTGCTTCTTCAGAAAGAGCAAGGCTCAGTGGCCTACCTGTAGCAGCTCCCCACAGCTCCAGATTTCTGCCTTATGGACTGAAGAGTCAGATTTCTACTGGTGTAAGGCAGAGTCAGTGACTTCTGGTATTTGGAAAGAGAGCCCAAAATCCCAAATTCTTGTGCGAGGTGAGTATCAGTGAGTTCTGAGATTTGCTGAGGATGGGACTGTAAGAGTTGTGGAGAACTGGTTTGGACCACTGGTCCATGTTTTTAGAAAGTGCTTCACATACCTGTTAGAATGAGACTTCTACAAGAGAAAAGACTTCAATTCTTGTGGACATTTTAGAATAGTTTAGAGCCAGAAAAGGCTAAGAAAAGAGAGATAGGTTTGTTTTTTCCTTCAGTGCCTTTAAATACAACTCTTTCTTTTCTCTCTGAAGACTTTCTTCCCTGACACCATTTTTTTTTTCTGCTAGGCCTATAGGCATGGGCTGTGGCATAGCCCTCTGATGTGGCTGAATGCTGAGCCAAATGGAAAGAGACTCTTAGAATACTAGGTGACTAGTGCAGTTTTTTTTTTTGTTTTTTTTTTGTTTTTTTTTTTTTTTTTTTTTGTTTTTTTTTTTTTGTTTGTTTGTTTTTGTGGTACTAGGGGTTGAACCCAGGGCCTCGCATTTGCATGCTTTGCAAGTGCTGGACCACTGAGCTGCACCTCCAGCCCTTTTTTTTTCTTTACTTTTTGAGACAGGGTCTTGCTAAGTTATGCAGACTGCCTCTGGTCTCGAACTTGCAATCCTCCTAGCTCCGCCTCCCAAGCCACTGGGATTACAAGCATGTGCCACCATGCCCAGCCACTAGTGCAGAATTCTTAAAGACAAGAAAACCTAAGGACAAAAGCTCAGGGAATAAATGGTTCCAACTTGATGTCCCTAGGGATGGTGTATACTCACAATCACTTTTCCCTCAGTTTCTGAAATCATATATGTTCTCAAGCATAATTGCTAAGAAATAAATGGTCAGAAGCTTCGCCTGATTAAATCTGGTCTATCTCATAGGAAGGGCTGGGATTTAGCTCAGTTGGTAGAGCACTGCACTGCAGTCTCTGAAGTCCCGAGTTCAATTCCCAGCACCACAAAAATGGGAAAAGGACCTGGCAATCCACTCCCAAGGCAATCCCGAAACAGTCAGCCATTGAAAACCCTATGAGGGTCGCTATGAGTTGGATACCAACTCAACGGCACCTAACAACAACAACATCTCATAGGAAATCTATTTGAGCATTAGGCCATATACTCAGAGGTACTCACTTTCCTGAATGGAGAGTGAGTGAAAGTGATAGCATTTCCCATAAGTTTACTCCCATCCCCCCCCAAAAAAACCCAAAACTGTTTCTTTTGCACTAACTAAATTCTATTAATCTTCTGCAGTTACAGGAAATAAGTGTTTCTGAGGTCACTGGTTTAAGGAAGAACAATTCAGAGAAGGTGGAGAGGCTATTATCCAGCAGTTACAACACAATAATCTCTAGCATAGCCTCTCCCTCAACGTAATTGATGGAACTCCGATATCAAGCCCTTCTCCCCCTCTGTTCAATTATCATTATTTGTTCTTCAAGCCCTAAGAATAACTCACAAGGCACTTTCCTAAGCCAACATCATTACCTGAAGCCACATCAACTCGAGATTATCCTACATGGTAGACTGCCCTGGCCACCTCCTTTAACCATCTAACCTACATTCTAGAGAGGTTGCGAAGTACCCAAGGGCAAGCTTACTAAACATGTGAATGTCTGATCTATAATTACCCACTGCCTACACTGTATCCCCAGGACAGTCACCGTTAATGCTCAGTCTCCCTGTCCCCTTCATGCCTCCACCATTTTTCTCAAGTGTTGGGTACCAAGTGTCATCTCTGGCATGACCAGTCATGCTTTATCAGTGTGTGGTGGACATGAGGGCAGGGTGGCAAGAGTTGCATCTATTTCTGGTCTGGACTATCCATGAGACCATTAGGAAGTAAAGGGTCTCCCAGCAGGCAAGGACCACAGTCTCTCTACCCTCCTACCTCTTCCTAAGAATAAAACTAACGCCACCCTGGGGCCAACATTCCACATGAAATCAGCAAATTTTGCCCGTCCCATCTATGAGTATCCCTGTGCCAAGAGTCCCACACATGCCATTTTTATTTATTTAGGAGTTGTTGCCAACATCCAAATACATACTGTCCCAGCGTTAGAGTCGGTGTTCGAAGGGCAGGGACTGGTGCTCATCTGCTCAGTAAAAGGGGTCCCAGGGCGCATCAAATTCTCCTGGTACAAAAGAGACAAGCAGCATAAGTGGGGAAAAGTTTATGAAGCCTCAGAAGCAGAATTCAAGATCTCCACACTGAGAAACAGCCATGCTGGGGAATATCACTGTGAAGCCAGCAATAGTCGCCGACATTTTGCCAGCAAGCCAGTGATCATCAAAGTGAAAGGTATGTGTTGCCACGGGTCATCTGAGGGATGGGTTATCAAACTGCACATAGGGATCCTTAGTGAAGACCACAAAAAGGGGATGGGAATGGATATTGACAATTACCAATAATTCAATCCTCTAAATAAGCTTCCAGGAGAGAGTCAAAGACTACCAAAAAAGTGTGGGCAGTGGTAGCTCTTATAAAATGAGGTTAAAGAAAATTCTCAGTGGTTAGGAATGTGCCTAGACCCTTCATATTTATAGTTTAAGTGAAATGGCTCTTGGGAAGAAAGCCAGAATGATTAGGATGCTAGCACCAGGACTTATCTAGTGTCAAACCTCTTGACAAGCCCCCTGTATTAATCAGCTGTGAAGGCTAGAGCAGAAAATGAACACAAACAAATTTATGGAGGAAAAGATTTACTGGAAGCTTATGGATAGAAGACCAGTCCATAATGACAGCAGGACAGGCATGGTTGTGTTGGATAACCTCACAGCAAGGCAAATGAAGAGGCAGAAAACAACCAGACATGCAGGTCACAGGTATGGGTAGAAACCTCCGAAGATCCACCCCCAGTGAGTACTTCTACAAAGCCAGATCCCATCTTCCAAAGTTTCCATAGCCTCCACAAACAGTGCCGCCAGCTGGAGACTGCATGTTAAAGCACATAACCTTTGCCAGACATTTTATGTTCAAGCATGATACCCTTTTACTTTAAGGATTTGGAGAGACCCTCCCCAACCACCCTGGTATTTCTTTCAGTCCCAGCGATATGTCCTTTCCTCACCTTCAGGGCTTCCTACAGCACAGTATGCTGTGGAGAATGTGGTAAGCTTCAGTATGAAGTCAAGGGAGCCTCTCCCCTAGTTTTATCTTTAGGCTGAAATCCTGAGGACCCCAGACCCTATACTCTCTGCTCACAGAGCATTTGGGGAATGATGTCTGTATCCAGACAATGGCCTGGGGACCCAGCCAGCAAGGAGAAGCCGCTGTCCATCAGAAGTGAGCACCGACCACCAGAAGTCACACCCAGGATCAGGTTGTGTGTTCCCTCATGAGCTAGAGACTCCATCTACAGAAACTCCTTTATTTTTTCCCTGACACTTTTCTCACATGTAAATAGAAAGGATCAGTCTGCACTCAGGGAGAGGGTGGCAGCAGTGCAGAGGGCCCTGGAAGAGCATGTAAATCTGGAAAGGGAAAGGGTCAAGAGCAAAGCCCAGAGGCCAACCCAAGTAAAGAGAGAAATGGAGGACAGGGAATGACAAGGAGAGCTAAAATGACAGGGAGGCAAGGGGCAGCTTTTCCATGGTCACTGGTCAGAGGAAAGGAACAAAGAACTCATGGGGAAAGAGGGTGAGTCTGATGGCAGCAAGATATAGGACTTCTTCCATGAGGGCATCATCTCCTCTGCAAAATAGCAGCAGCCCTCTTAAGAATGGGAGCCAGGAAGGAAGGGGCCAAGGGACTTATGGGGAAAGAGCAGCCTGGAGAAGACCAGCATGGCGGGCAAAAGGGAGTTTGTGAGGGAAGCCTGGGAGGTTGCTGGGCTGCCCTGAGGATAAGGGGAGACTAGAGACTGGATATTTGCCCTGGCCACAGATTGAAATCTACAAAGAGGAGGCAGAATTAACTATTTGCCCATTTTCTTTCCTGCAGTCCCTGTGTCCCGGCCTGTCCTCACTCTCAGCTCTGCTGACACCCAGGCTTTTGAGGGACACATGGCAACACTTCTCTGTGAAGTCCAAAGAGGTTCTCCACGCATCGTGTACCAGTTCTATCATGAAGATGTCCCCCTGGGGAGTGGCTCAACCATCTCTGGAGAAAGAGCGGCCTTCAGCTTCTCTCTGACTGCAGAGCACTCTGGGAAGTACTACTGCACGGCCAACAATGGCCTGGGGGCCCAGCGCAGTGAGGCTGTGAGTCTCATGGTCACTGGTAAGCCCTGGGTTCCTGCCAATACCCATCACTGGCCCTCTCACCAAACCCTTCACAAGTGGGCAAACACATTCCAGTTTGTCACCACACTCAACTCAATCCCCTCCTTGGTGCTCTTCCAGGCCAACTAGCTGTCTGTGGGCCTCTGTGCTCATCTAGCCCTGTCTCAGCCTGACCTCTACATAGCTCAGGCACCTACTCAGCTTTTACCAAATACATTTCTTTTCTCAAATTATCTCCTTAGGCCCTGTATGTTCAATCTCCAAACTAATTTCTCTTAACTAGATGCACAGAAACACCACCCATTTCTCCATGAAAACACATTAACTTAGCTACAATCACAGCCACATGGACAAATATTGGACAAGACTTTAATTTATCCAAAGAATTCCCAGAGTTATTCTTAAAGTAGTTTTTGGAGAGGGTTGAATGGGAAAGGAAAGGAGGGAATGACCCCCTAGAGAACCCACTCTTGAGTTTTCTGGGGTGTTCATGCCTTGTTTTCTAACCCATTAAAAGAAGTATAATTATATTGCATTTCGTTTTCTAAACTTTTGTGGAAGTATGGAATGCATTCAGAAAAGTATACAAATCACAGATGTGTAGGTCATGGTTACCCGAGTAATCATCACAAAGGCATTGTCTTAAGAGTAAACTTGCTTCTGTTTACACTTGGATCTTTGTGTAGAAGAGAGCAAAAATCCAGTTTTCTTTTCAGAGAAGCAGAACAGTCTGATACAAAAATCATGGTTCTGGTATGTCAGACTATTTTACATCACAAGAAGAGGCCCAGGTGTCTCCATGGATGAGGATTAGTTGTAAGGCTCACCAGAGAGTAAATAAAACAAGAAAGACAGCATAGTCAGATTCATGGAAGAACTGAAATCCTTTTAAATATATTTCTAAAAATAAGGTTAAACTGACACCCAATAAGCTAGAAGCGTCCATTACTTAGGCCCTCCAACTATTTTCTTTCTCTGCTTTCTTGCATCCATTGTCCCTGATTCTAAGTGGTCTCTACTCATGATTTCTGTTTACTTAAAGCTTCTGCTAGCCCCAGAATCTACTGTCCAGGGCCTCCACATACTGACTTCTTTCTCTGTATTTCAGCTTCTGCCCTGACTGCCAATTCCATGTGGCTCACTGTCAAAGCCATTGTTCTAAGTAGTTGGGCAGCCTATCCTCTAATCCTCACCATAGGCCCCTGGCAAGCCACCACATGGGCTTTTCTTAAACCACCTCCACCCCAGTTCACCAAGTTATGGCCAAGATAGCAGTGTCACTTAGGGCAACATATAATTTAAGGAAAGAACTTTTTAGAGAAATATATGCATGACAGAGACCATGAGGTTTCCTAGAAAGAACCAATATGCATGGAAAATGCCCTGCTTGGGTTATTTGATGTTAACTCTGAGATAGGAGACCTGAACTCAGCCCTGCTATGAAAATGGCTTGTTCATGATTTGGACAATTACTTCGTTAATTACTATAGTCATGGAATACATTGAACTCTTGCTCCTCATCAGGTCTTCTTTCAGATAATAGAAGTTAAGAATCACCAAAGGAAGACACACCCCAGTATAAATTGTTGGGTAAAGAGATGAGTTAAAAAGTTAAAGTACTCTGAGACCTAGATGCCAAAGTCAGAGTTCCCAGCTTTAATGCATCCTCTATCTCATTAGGTTTTATTATCTTCTCTCAGATAGCAATATCTAAACCCCTTTACTTCCTGTTTCTCATCTATATCCCTCAGTGCCAATGGAATATAAGCTTCATGAGATCAGGATCTCATCAATCTAGTTCTCCCAACAACCCTGGGTCTACTCAAGATGTGGCACAGAGCAGGTCCTCCACCAGCATTCATAATTCAGTGAACAAAAAGCCTCTGAAGTGAGATGAGGAAGAGTAGAGCAAGGAGAAAACATTGATCCTTGCAGCTTCTTACGATATCAACTGAATAGAAATAAATAACCCCTAAATGAGCAATGCCTACAGCTGTAGCACTGTGGCATCCAATCTTGTCAGATCTTGGAAGCTGAGCAGGGTTGGGCCTGGTTAGTACTTGGATGAGAGGCCGTCTGGGAACACTAGGTGTTACAGGCTTGGGAGAAGAACCCCACAACCCACTCCCAAAAAACAATCAGCCATTGAAAACCCTATGAATAGCAGAGAAGCAGTAACAGTACTGTTTCACCTGTTGTATGTAGGGTCGCTATGAGTTGGACACCGACTCTACAGCACCTAGCAACAATGACAATTGAGCAAATAAGTTGTCTGTGAGCTAAGAAGCCTCACTATGAGCCATATAGACTTTCTGGCAGAATAATTCTTTGTTTGAAGGAATGTGACCCAAACATAGGGCACATACAGATATCATGGGAATGTGTTCTGATAAATAAAACTTTTGAATCTGTCCACAGCTGCAGCCTCTGAAACAAACACATACACACTTCCAGGCAAGATTCTTGAGCAAATACCAGACCCTGGATATAACATTACTCCTTGAGGGATCAACCACTAGAAAAAAAAGAGAAGTTCAATACTGGAGTTTTTGCATAGCTGCATGTCTTTTCCTTTGGATATATATCCAGAAATGGGTTGGGCTTTAGTTCAGTTTGTAGAGTGCCACTCTGTCACTATGAGGCCCTCAGTTCGATCCCTAGCACCACATAAATGGGAGAAGGATGTGGCAATTCACTCCCAAAGCAATCCCTAAACAAACAGCCATTGAAAACTCTATGAGGGTCACTATCAAACCTGACTCAATGGCACCTAACAACATATATCCAGAAATAGAACAGCTGAATCGTATAGTAGCTCTATCTTTAGATTTCCATTCTACTTTCCATAATGGCTGTACTAATTTACATTCTCACCAAGAGGGTATTATAATTCTCTTTTTTTCACATCCTCACTAGCATTTGCTCTTTTTTGTTGTTTTGAAAATAGCCATTTTAACTAGGGTAAGATTATACCTTATTGTAGTTTTGATTTGCATTTCCTTAGTGATTAGTGATGTTGAGAAATTTTTCATATACTTAGTGGCCATTTGTACATCTTTTGGAAAATGTCTCTTCAATTATTTTCCCACTTTAATGAATTATTTGGTTTATGCTGTTGAGTTGTTTGAGTTTCTTATCTATTCTGTATATCAATCTCTTATCAGATAGTTTGCAAGTATTTTTCCCATTCTGCATGTTGTCTCTTCATTCTGTTGATTGTTTCCTTTGCTGTGCAAAAGTTTTCTAATTTGATATAACCCCATTTTTTGGATAAGACCTCAAAAGCACAGGCAACAAAAGCAAAAACAGACAAATTGAAGATATTGTGTTAAGTAAAATAAGTCAGGCATGTTGCTGTTAGGTGCCATTGAGTTGAGTCCTACTCATAGAGACCCTATGTACAGCAGATCAAAACACTCTCTGATTCTGTACCAGGCACACAATCTTATTTATGTTTAAGCCCCTTGTTGCAGACACTACGCAAATCCATCTAGCGGAGGGTTTTCCTTTTTTTCATTGACCTTCCACTTTTCCCAAACATGATGTCCTTCTCCAAGGATTGGTCCTTCCTTACTACATGTCCAAAATACATAAGATGCAGTCTAGGCATCCTTGCTTCCAAGGAGCACTCTGGTTGCACTTCTAGGACAGATTTGTTGGTTCTTTTGGCAGTCCATGGTATATTCAATAATTGTCTCCAGTACCATAATTCAAAAGTATCACTTCTCCTTTCTCCCATGTTCAATGTTCAGCTTTCACAACCACATGATACAACTGAAAATACTATGACATGAGTCAGGCGCACTTCTGTCCTCAATGTTACATCATTATTTTTTTAATACTTGATCTTTTGCCACAGCTTTTCCCAAAGAAATGTGTCTTTTGATTTCTTGACTGCTGCTTCCACGGGTGTTGATTGTAGAACCAAGTAAAGCAAAATCATGGACAACCTCAATCTTTTCTCCATTTATTGTGAAGTTGCATACTGACCCAGTTGTAAGGATTTTTGTTTTATTGATGTTGAGTCACAATCCATACTGAAGGCTATGTTCTTTGATCTTCATCAGTAAATGTTTTAAATCCTCTTCACTTTCAGCAAGCAGAGTTGTGTCATCTGCATAATGCAGGTTGTTAATGAGTCTTCCTCCAATCCTAATGCCATATTCTTCTTCATAAAATCAAGCTTCTCAGATTATTTGCTCAACATATAAATTGAAGAGGTATGGCAAAAGTATACTACCCTTGACGCATATCTTTCTCAACTTTAAACCAGGCAATGTTTCCTTGTTCTATTAAAACAACTGTCTCCTGGTTCATGTACAGATTCCTCATGAATATAACTAGGTGCTCTGGTATTCCCATTTTTCAAAGTGTTATCCATAATTTATTATGATTCACACCATCAAATGCCTTTGCATAATCAATAAAACATAGATAAACCTCTTCTGATATTCTCTGCTTTCAGCTAATATCCATCTGCCATCAGCAATGATGTCCCTGTTTCTCTGCTCTTTTCTGAATCTGGTTAATTTTTAACAAGGAGCTGTTTTTAATTTTTTAAAAAAGACATTGGTGTCAACTAATTCATTTCCTCCCTCAGTTCCAGTGTCCCACCCTGTCCTCACCCTCAGGGGCCCCAGGGCCCAGGCTGTGGTGGGTGACGTGGTGCAGCTTCAGTGTGAGGCCCTGAGAGGCTCTCCCCCCATTCTGTACCAATTTTACCACGAGGACATCATCCTGGGGAACAACTTGGCTTCCTCTGGAGGAGGAGCATCATTCAACCTCACCTTGACTGCAGAACATTCTGGAAACTACCATTGTGATGCCAACAATGGCCAGGGGGCCCAGCGCAGTGACACAATGGCACTCAATGTCACAGGTAAGTTGATCCTTCCAACTAGCAGCACAAGGAACAAACCATCTTCCCCAGTAGGGAAGGTTGGAGCTCAGCTTCCACAGATCCACCTGCTCTGATAAATGGCAGGCCTGCTGCCTATACATCCTCCACTGGGATTGGGGTCTTACACGGTCAGAAACTTGCACCTTCCCCTCACTAGCTGCACCTTTCTTTAGTAGCAATACTCTTCATCCATTATGAGAAAAACTCCCCTGGCACAGAAGTGAAGGCTTTTCAGAACACATATGTGTTCAGGTCAACAGTGGTCAGTATGGAAGGAAGTTATAAAGTTCAGTATGCCTCACTTCAGCAGAGATTTAGTTGTAGATTTTTGTCTTTCCATCAGTAAAAATGCCAACACATTCCTCTACTGGTTCAGAAATTTCTCCCTAGTTTCTTCTGCCCTGTGCTAGAGAGGCTTGGGTTCCCACCCAGCACCCTGGCTAGGTGTCCCCACATTGTTCTCCTGCCTTCCTGTATCCCTGTTCCATTTGTCAACAGTACTGTGTCCCACGTGTATGGGCTGACCACCTAGTCACACCCACTTTCAGTGAGGGCATCAGCACCTCTCTACTGCACATTCTGCCACCATTTTGTGATTCTAGTGTTCATATGTGTGACCCACTCAAAACCATGGCCTGTCCTCCTCCCACATCATTCACACACATCCATTTCCAAAATGAAAATTTGACTTATTATCTAACTACAACTCCCATCCCTCTATTTGCTTCAACTCCTCCTATCACTATTTTTGGACCCACAGTTCATTAACACCCCCACTCCCACCCAATCCACCAGACAATACCAGCCTTGACTCCTTCCACCAAATTGAGTGTTTGCCACTATTTGGACCAAGTAAATCATCCCTCTTCTTCCTATGGTATGTCCCATCTGATTTCTACATCTCACCCTTTCATTCATTCTAAGAAACTTTATAACCAACTATCCCTTTCATCCCTAAGGCTCTCAACATCTCTTTGTAGCATCCTTCCCAATGGCATTTAACATGCCTATTCCTCCTATGTCTAAGAAAAAACTCTGGCTTGGTCCTACTCCATCCTAGCTAAACTTCTGCAAAGAGTCACCTGCTCAAGTTGTCTCCATGTCCTCATTACCCACTAGATTCTTCCAAACTCTCCACAAAAATGATCTCACAAAGGTCACCAACAACCTCCATGTAATTTAGATCCAGCAGGCAGTCCCCAAATCTCATCTTATTTGATCTCTCAGAAATATTCCATATTGCTTACCAATTCTGCTTTCCTGAGACCCTTCCCTCCCTTGGCTGACCTCACTTTCTTCTGGCTCTCTCCTCTCTCTCTCTCTGACCACTCTTTTTAGTCTTCTTTACTGGCTCCTTCTTTTACAGATAATCTTTAAGAATTAGCTTGTTCCAGAGCTTTGATCTGTACCCTCTTCTTTTATCTATATTCTTTCTCTGGATGATCCTATGTACACCATCTGTAAATGACTTTGCTGCCTATAAATAATGATTCCTATACTTGCATCTTTAAAGGAGACCTCCCACCTGAGCACCTGCTCATGACCTATCTCCACTCACATTTCTCTGACCTCATCAACCTGAATATCTCTAAAAATGAACTCCCGACATTCCACCCCAACTTGTGCCTCTTCCAAGCATCCCTGTCTCTGTGAAAGATACTTCCCTTCATCCAGGTACAGTCAGAAACCCAGAGGTCTTCCTTGATGTTTCTCTCCCTCATAGATATTCCTGTTGATTTTGCCTCCTAAATATTTCTTAGATCATCTCCATCTCTACTACTACTATCCTAGTCAAATCCACCATTACTTTAACTACCATAGTGCCACTTAATTATCCATCTATTCCACTGCTGTCCCACTATAATCCATTTTGCATACTGAGTTCACAATGGTCTTCCTATTGCTTGATGGAGAAGGATCAAAACCCTCAGCATGGCTCATGAAGCCATGCCTAGCCTTCTGCCTTCCTATTTCATGGCACTCTTGGGACCCTTCTTTTAGTACTGCCCCCATTTTGTTTCAACAGGCCCAATATGTCAATCTTCTTCCCAACTCAGGGCCTTTGCACACCCAGTGTGTTCCTACCTGGTAACACCTTCACTTTCTCTTCACATGGTTAATTTCAAGTGTCATTTCATAAGGAAGCTTCCCCTGACTAATCCATAGTAGACAAGGGCTCACTATCGTACATTTCATAGAACCCTGTGCCTTGTTTTATCTCAATTAACAGTATTTTCACTCTATATTTGTGTTTTTCTTTAATTGATGCCTATCATTTCTTCTAAATTATAGGCTCTATGAGAGCAAGTCCTAGGAGGTGTGGTGAATTTTTAAATTAAAAAATTATTACAAGAAAAGACACATTGCCAAAACTCCCCCTTAAGATTCTCCCCCTGGTTTTGAACACACTTATCCCATCATTCTGGTCACTTTCTGAAGCAGTTCTGAAAGTCCTATCTCATGAGTATCTTTAGTTGCACTGCCTTGATGTCCTGAATCAATTCAAAACATTTACCTTTCACGGTCATTTTGACTTTTGAGAAGAATCAGAAGTCAGATTCAGTGAATAAGGTGGATGAGGACACACTATAATGCTTTTATTTGAAAGAAATTGCCATATTCAAAGCAATGTGTAACACTGAGCATTGTCATAATGGAAGATGAAACTAAAGACATTGGCAAAAAAGACTTCCAGAACTGCTTCAGAAAATGGCAAGAATAATGGGATAAGTGTGTTCAAATCCAAGAAAGTATTTTAAGGGAGATTAGTGGCAATGTGCCTTTTACTGTAAAAAAAATTTTTTAATTTAAATATTCACTGTATCCTTTGACACCTTCTATACTTTCTGACCATTGAATATCCACCATACAGATCTATTTTGGGGCCTCATTAATTGCTTATATTCATTAACTTTTTAATTTTTATCAATTTATTTTTATTTTATTTTATTTTGCAGTACTTGGGGGTTGAACGCAGGGCCTTGCACACACTTTGCAGGTACTCTACCACTAGAATGAATCCCTAGCCCATTTTTTATTTTTTTTATTTGGATATAGAGTCTCCTTAAATTACACAGGCTGCATCTGGCCTTGAACTTGTAATCCTGCTGCCTCAGCCTCCCAAGTCAATGGGATTAAAACTGTGCTGTACCTTGCCTGGCTTATATTCATTAATTTTTTATCAATGAATATAAGAATTCACATATACACTGATCAATATTCATGTGAGCCCCATTTCTGTTGCAGTCCAGACTCAATTACATCCCTGACTACATAAGCAATAGTTCTCTCTTGTTCCTCATTTTCTATTGAGCAGACTTCTCCTTTTCTACAGTAATCCTTTGACATTGCCAATGCCCAACTTTCAGTTTAATCTTTGTTTTCAATTCCTCAAACACATTGGAGTTTGTATATCTAAGTACTCTAAACTATATATAGAACTATGCAAATGTTCTTATTTCCTGAGATCTGAAGAAATTATAGAAGAATCCTGAGTAATATCACAAGGCCATTAAAAACTAAGAAAATTGTCCCCCTGTTTGAGATGTCTTTAATATCGAGGAATATATTCAGAAGTTGCTGATGACTGTTTTTCCTCCTTCAGTTCCAGTGTCCCGCCCTGTTCTCACCCTCAGGACCCCCAGGGACCAGACTGTGGTGGGGGACATAGGGGAGCTTCACTGTGAGGCCCTGAGAGGCTCTCCCCCCATCTGGTACCTGTTTTACCACAAGGACATCAACCTAGTGAGCAGCCTGTCAACCTCCGGAGGTGGAGCATCTTTCACCTTCTTTCTAACCACAGAACACTCTGGAAACTACTCCTGTGAGGCCAAGAATATTCTAGGTGCTCAGCGCAGTGAAGTGGTGACAATCAAAGTCACAGGTGAGTTGGCCCTGCCCACCAGCAGCATATCCAAAAACTGACTCTGTCTTCTTTACCCAGCAGCTGAAGATGACGCCACAGTGCCCCTCAGGGCTGTTTCCTGGCATGGCATCCCAGCCTACTTCCTGGCTACAGAGCCCCTACTTGAAAGTCTGGGATCCTCCCTGTGGTACAGTTATAGGAACCTGGGCTTTTCCACCAGAATTTGTGAATCTCAATGTGAACCTAGGCATGAACAGTCCACAGCCTGATGCTCAAGCTGCAAAATGTGGGTGTGCTACAGAGCAGATGGGCCACGGTTCTGCACGTCCCGCTAGTTTATACCAATCTCCTTGTTATCCTCAATGAACCTGGTGAACGGGGGCGGCTGGCTCCTGTCTCTGAGCTGGCCTTATCCAAACTGACCACCGGGGGGCTACTGCCAGTGCGTACTTTGTCCACCCCGCCAGTCATAGCGCCCAGAGGGGGAATGGTGCCACCCCCTAGACTTACAGGGAGCTGAGGGATGCCTCCGTTTTGGATGACAGAGATCTCGTTGTTCTGGTGGAACAAGAAGCAGTCTTCTTGAGTGTGATTGAAATGCCTCACTAAATATTCTAAGACATTTTAGACATTCTGATATGAAATTATGACACAAAAAAGAAACCAAAGAATTCTGAGCTTTTCTGGCCCACAAACTATTAGACCATTCCTTTTCTGGGTTCTTCTGTCATTGACTCCCAGCAAGCCTTTAATGTTGAACATCCTTCGTTACCAGAGAAATAAATGTTCCTTACATGCTCCATTTAACTCATTTGTTAACATTAGCTCTGTGCATAGCCTTTTAGGAGAGACACTCATGATCCTTAAAGGGAGACACACAAGTAAGCAGGACAGAGAAAGGAAGAACAGGATAAAATGGAAAGGGAATTGGCCCCCATTAATCAGTTCTTCCATAATCTAAACTGTCCTTTGATCTACTGCCATTAAGTGTAATAACCAAAAGAAAACTACTCTTGTGAGCTCTGAATCTGTTTGACATGATCATGTCCAAACAGCCTGTAGCCATACCACTGTGGCATCCCATCCATCAGATCCCAGAAGTTAAGCAGGGTTGGGCCCGGTTAGTACTTGGATGGAAGACCACCTGGGTACATCACGTTCTGTAGGCTTGGAAGAAGGACCTAGAAACCCACTCCCAAAAACGATCAGCCATTGAGAACCATATGGCTAGCAAAGAAGCACTGACAAGAGTGCAGGGCATGGCACAGTGTCAGGAAGTGTTTGATCTGTTGTACATAGGGTTGCAATGAGTTGGACCAGATTCAACAGCAACTAACAACAAAACCTGCAAACAAAAGTTCTAAATCCCTTTTAAAGAGGTGTTGTATTTAGTAAAACTATGGTTAGGGCTACTGAGATAAATGCTCTAGATTTGGCTTTAAAGATAACTACCTATCTGACCTTGGACAAGCATCTTTCCTATTTTGATCTCAATATTATTACCCATAAAATGGGAAAATCAGAGCAGATGGAAATCATGGTCATCTCCTGCCCTAGAAGTCTGTGACTATTGTGGGTAGGAAATATGGAGTGTACAAACTCAAAGGTTCCTGAAAGGGGACATGCAAAAGGAGAAGTTGATTCTCCCTGCCCCTGGTATCTATCCCAGAAACAGGACACCATGCAATGGGATGCAAACACCCTCTGAGTCATGTAAAGCAAAATAGAGACTGCTAGTCCCTCTTGCCCGCAGCCGTAGCCCCGTGGAATCCGATCCCGTCAGATCTCAGAAGCTAAGCAGAGTCGGGCCTGGTTAATACCTGGATAGGGACCACCTGGGAACACCAGGTGCTGTAGGCTTGGGAGAAGGACCTGGCAACCCCCTCCCAAAAATCAGTCTGCCATTGAAAACCCTATGAACAGCAGAGAAGCACTGACAATAGTGTTTCCCCTGTTGTACAGAGGGTCACTATGAGTCGGATACCGACTCGACAGCACCTAACAACAACAACAACAGTCCCTCTTAGCTCGATCCCCAGGTGTCATAAGGAATAGAAACAAAGCTAAACAAGCAGCGTGACTTACAAATGTCAGCCCAGGATCTAGCCTCTATTCAAGGTGGCTGGTGCAGCCATCTCTTTGGCATGCAGGAGGTCTCTTGATTCAGTTTGTCCCTTCCATGTAACCAATTCACACAGGGACTATTGCCACATGGGTAACACACTTACCTCTTAGATCCACCAAACAGGCATGTCCCACTGACCAAGTGCTGCATCCTCTCTCCTCACAACACAGGAAAACAGCACCTCAAAACTCCTGCACTCTTCATTCATAGTTGCCTGCTCATCTTCATTCCCTTGTTTCTACAATTCTCCAGTACAAATGCACGTTATTTCTGCTGCTGGTATCATCATAGCTAAAGGACTTCTTAGCCCACCTGAATGAATTGTGTCTGAGTCAGAGAGAACAGGACCTGTCAGAAAAAATACTGTTTCTCATTATTATTGTCACCAATATCATCATCACCTTCAATACTCACTGATCCCTCACCATGTGCCAGGCCCTGTGCTTAGTGCTTGACATACAATATCTCATTTAATCATTAAGATAAACCTGTGAGGATAATTTCATCCCCAATTTGCCAGAGAGAAAACTGGGGCTTAGAGAGGTGAAGTAATGACCTTAAAAACACCAATAACAATGGTAAAATCTGGCTGACACATGGTCCAATAGTAGTCCTAATGTTAATCTATGTTACAAGATTTCATCCTTTATAGCCACGGTTTAATACAAATTTTTAGCTTTTAATAATTTTTAATCCTAAAAAATAAATAAATCTTCATGATAAAAATTCCAATGGAAGAAAAGGGGCAACATGGAAAAGCATAGGTCTCTTTCTACCTCCTCTTACCAGACATAGCCACTGTGAAGGGTTTCATGTACATTCTTCCAAAATGTTCCATAAACATCAAGGCATAGACTATCTTAATAAAAGTGGATCATATTATCCACACAGCTATGAAACTTGGATTTTTCACTTAAAATACATCTTATCCATCTTGGATGCTTTTCATATTTTATTACCCAGTCTACTGGATTATCTCTAGTTTTTCACTTAAACTGCATAAGAAATCCTTATGCAACTATTTTTGACCTACCTTGAATGAGACTACCCAAAGGAGATGGCCCTAAAGTAGATCTTCCAGGAAGAAGTTTATATTTGTTTAAAATTTGGTAGATATTGCCAGACTGCCATTCAAGGACATGTCTTCAATTTGCATTCCTACTTCAGACATAGCAATGAATCTGTTTAACCACAGCCTCTTCAGTGGTATCAACCTACTTGTTGTTGTTAGGTGCTATTGAGTCCAGCCGACTCATAGTGACCCTCATAGGGTTTTCAATGGCTGGTTGTTTCAGGATTGCTTTGGAGTGGGTTGCCACACCCTTCTTCCATTTTTGTGGTGCTAGAGGTTGAACCTGGGTGCTCAGAGAGTGCAGAGCGGCACTCTACCAACTGAGCTAAGCCCCAGCCCATCAACCTACTTAAGCAGCTCAGTGTGACAAGGAAAAGGAATAGTATTTTATGGCTGGTTTTACTTGTATATTTTTAAATAAAAGATGTAAAGAATCTTTTCCTATCTTTCTTGGATACTAGAAGTTTTTAGTGATTCACATTTTGTACTTTTCTTTTGAATATTTTCATACATGAAAATCTATTTGTAGATCAAAATAATTAGCTTTGTCTATCATATGTGTTTCAGACTATTTTCCAAGGTTGAGATTTGACTTTTTCCTTTTCCTTATAATACTTTTTGTTCCTTTACAAATATTTTAGAAGCGAATACTACTGTTGAAGTTTTGTTTTCCCTCAGTTCCAGTGTCCCGCCCTATCCTCACCCTCAAGACCCCCAGAGCCCAGGCTGTGGTTGGGGACATGGTGGAGCTTCACTGTGAGGCCCTGAGAGGCTCTCCTCCCATCCTGTACCAGTTTTATCACGAGAATTTCACCCTGGGGAACAGCTCGGCCCTCTGTGGTGGAGGAGTGTCCTTCAACCTCTCCCTGACTGCAGAGCATTCTGGAAACTACTCCTGTGATGCCAGCAATGGCCTGTGGGCCCAGCACAGTGAGAGAGTGACGCTTTTCATCACAGGCAAGTTTCTTATGCCTAGGCCACAAATGTGACCAAATATTTGCTCTGATAATCCTGATGCTTGACCAGGAGACTGCTTCTCAGAGACAAGTACTCTGAGCTCATAGTTCTCCAGCCTGTTAGATTCTGAAGTGGGGATGGGCAGAGGAGACAAAGAGCATCACTGAATTTAGAGCTCAGCGGCTGGCTGCCTCTCCTCCTTGGCCACCATCCATCTTGACCCTCAGCCTTGCCTCAGGCACAGAGACAAGCCTCTTCACAAAGACAAGAGCTGTTTCCTGGGCCACACTAGCCCCTGCTGAGCCTCAGGGGTCCTGGTCGCCAGATTCCTCTTCAATCCCAGGCTCTGGGCATCAGCTCAGGGAATGAGGCAATTTAAGGCTCCAAGCCTCTCCCTCGGGCTCATGCACAAGGTCTCCCCCCTCAGGGCTGGCCGAGGACAGAAGGGGTCCTATAGCCACAGGAGTCACCGGGGGGCTGCTCAGCATGGCGGGCCTGGCTGCTGGAGCTCTGCTGGTCTATTGCTGGCTCTCGAGAAAAGCAGGTGGGTAGCTCCCTGGCACATGCCCTTCCCATCTCTATTCCCACAGGCTTATGCTGATTGTGTGATCAACCCCAGGCTCTCAAGAGCTCCTCCTCTGCTATCCCATGATCCTTCACTTTTCCTCTTAGTCTCTCAGGTGTCCATCTTTACAAAATGCAAAGTTGCTCAAATAACCCTAAGGAATGGAAAATGCCCTAATGAAATGTCATTTGTCCAATCTCATAAATGGCAGTATATCTCTGGCTATACTCTCGCAAGAACCCCAAAGAATGAGATGAGGAGGAGAAAGACTGAGAAATAAAAGTAAAAACAGAAAACAAACAGGATTGGGTAATTTGCTGATTTTAAAAATGTACTGTATTTTTATAGATGATCAAATCTATTGTCTTTCCTGTAGCTATTAAATTCATTGTCTTTAAAAACTCCATCTTAAAAGATCATACTGTAACTACACTGCTCTGGAGGCCAGGGTCAGTAATTTAGTAATTTGGGCCCCTTTTACCCCTGTCCCGGGGCACAGCAGAGAAGGATTCAGACTTCAGTAACACCAACTGCTGGTAATCTCTGTGTGAGCTTCCTCTGAACTAGGCCCCTGTCAGAGTCTTCTTGTCCCCAGTCCAATGCCCCTGTGCTTTCCTTTACAGGGGGAAGGCCTGCCTATGACCCCTCCAGGTAAGACCTAGGCTGTATTTCTCTGTCATTAACAAAATTCCCACAAGGTAGAAAAATGGAATTGAATCTGATTATTATCAAGAGCACAGTTTCTGCTGCATGTTGCTGAGATGGATGGTACATGCATCATGTTACAACCTCCCTTGGGTTATCTCAAGGCAGTCACCAGGACCTTCTCACCCATCACATTAGCTATATAGATCTTCTCTTCATATCAAGCTAATAATTGCTTTTCACTTATTAAATCACATGTTTGCACATTATTGGCTTCATTATCTGAGTGACAGCTATGGCCACTGAATCCATCTCTGTCTTGAGATGATGTAGCTAAATCAGCCTGGAAATCTCTAGACATGGCCAGCCTAACCAAAATCCATTACAATGGTAGCCAAGAAGATGGAGCCACACACCTTGGACACCCAGAGAGGTCACTCTGCCAGCAAGAAGTGGTGCCTATGATGAAGGGGCCACCATCTTGGATCCTGAAGGCTGCTCACAAACTATCCTCGGGCAAGCCCATGGTTAGCAGTGTCCAAACCATCCAGAGTTCCACTCACCCTTTCTGATTACTGGTTTCTCTGAGACGCTGGTCTCTCTGAGAATGGAGATTTTGGAGCCTGGTTTGAATATTGGCTCTTCCCTTTTTTGGTTAAATGGTCTTGGTAAGGCACTTCACCTTGTAGAACCTCCTTTTCTGTATAAAATGGGAATAAAATAGAGCTAATTTAATATTTCTCTAAGTACTAGCACAGTTCCTATTATACAGCAGGTGGCCATAAAACTTAGAAACACAGATAATATTATTTCTTATATTTCATAATGTAATGCTCATAGACCATTTGTTACATATTCATCTATGTTTCCAGGCTTAGCAGCTACCCTGTGAAAAAAAGTCACTGAGATGATCATCATAGCTATTTTGTCTGGCTTCCTAGGAAGCATCAATGTTTCTATGTTTCACAGGAGGCCTTCAGACTCCTGCCTGCAAGAGCCCACCTACCACAACATACCAAGCTGGATAGAACTGCAACCAGTGTACAGCAATGGTGAGGACCAAGGGCCCTCTGGTTTGGTGGGGCCTGCAGGGCTGGTGTGGGAAGGGGGTGGGACAGGAGATGAAGAGGGACCTTACACGGGCGGGAGGGCTCTAGTGCTTCCGGAGAGCAAACTGGCTAGGAGAGGAGGAAGTAGCGAAGGTGAGAGGCAAGCATCTTAGCATCCTCTGAAACTTCAACTTCTTTCTAAGTAAATCCTAGAGGAGGAGATGTGGTTTACTCAGAAGTGCGGAGAACCCAGAAGGAAAGCAAACCTACAGGTAAGACCTTGTTCTTTGTTCTTGCCAGCCCTCAGCATAGACAGTCTAATGTTCAGTCTCCACTTCCCAAGCAGGTCTGGGCCAACCAGTTACAGAGCCACCCTTCACCAGGTACCTAGGGCTTCTTAACTTATACCTGTATTATCAGAGGCTAATCCAAGGCTGCCATGCAGTGCTGCTTTCTCCCGTCTCTACAGATGGCCTTAGTCACTAAATCATCACCTTGGTCAGTCACTTAGCCCATCCAAGCTTCAGTGTTTCCATCTGTAAAATAGAAGAGGCCTGTCATTCCTTACTCTCTTTGTCAGTTCAGGCCACAATAATAGAACATTACAAAATGAGTTACCTGCAGCCACACCACTGTGGCGTCCGATCCCATCAGATCTCGGAAGCTAAGCAGGATCAGCCCTGGTTAGTACTTGGATGGGAAACCACCTGGGAACACCAGGTGCTGTAGGCTTGGGAGAAAGACCTGGCAACCCGCTCCCAAAGAACAATCAGCCACTGAAAACCCTATGAACAGCAGAGAAGCACTAACAATAGTGTTTCATCTGTTGTACATAGGGTTGCTATGAGTCAGTCATCGATTCAACAGCACCTTACAACACCACCAATAGAATGAGTTGCTTAAAGAACAAGCATTTTTTTACTCACAGTTGTGGAAGCTGGAAGTCCAAGATCAAGGTAGTGCATGGTCAAGTTCTCAATGAAGGCCCTCTTTCTGGCTTGCAGACAGATACTTTCTTGCCATATCCTCCTACAACAGAGAGTTCATCTTTCTTGTGACTCACCGAAATCCATTAATCTCACCATGACCTAATTATCCTAAAGGCCCCAACTCTAAAAATGCCATCATGCTGGGGGCTAGAGCTTCAACACATGAATTTGGAAAGGGACACAAATATTTAGTCCATGGGACCGTCCTACTCTTAATTTTCTACTTCTACTGTGACAAATCACAACAAACTTGGTGAGTTTAAGCAATATAAATTGATTACCTTACCACACTGTAGGTCAGATATCTTACGTGGCTCTGACTGGGCTGGGTGCTTTTCTGGAGCTGTAAGGGTCAAAGTGTTTCTTGACTTGTCTAACCTATATAGGCCACCTACTTTACTTGGTTCCTGCCTCCTTCCTCTAGGTTAATGAAATGAAAGCTCTGGCCACAGCCAATCTTGAAAACATGAAAATCAGAGAGTTACAACTCTAACCATTCTTCCATGGTCAGGCTGCCCTATGACCACAGCTGGGAAATGTTCTTGGAGTTTAGGAACTCATGACTATGTTGGCCCATGTGGATAATCCTGAATCTCAACATCCATCATCTTCACATCTGAAAAGCCTTCTTTCCCATTGAAGGCAACTATTCACAGATTCTGGTGTTAGGGTATGGACATCTTTGGGAGGACATTATTCCAGTCACCATTCTATCTCAGGGGGTTGTAAGGACTGAATGAGGATATAGCTGTGGAAATGCTATTAAAGCAGGGGTGTTGTGCAGCTGTGCCCATGGCTGCATCTGTTAGGCTGGCTGTGTCATTGGCCCTCATTTCTCTATGTGGCCACAGTGAGGTATCCCAGCCTAAATCTCTTTCCAGGAGTAGGAAAGAGGAGCAGCGTCATTTCAGACAGGCTTTTCTTTCTAATTCTACTTTATAAAAAGTGCTGTGTAATTTCAGCTAATGTGCATCCCTCTCAGGTTTTCTAACTTCTTTTGTATAAAGTCAAGTGAATTATGTTTGTGCTCCATTTTTTTCTATAATCCTCCTCTAACAAATGTACAACTCCCTTTGTGGTAAGTGCTATTATCTCCATTTTACAGATGAGGAAATTCAGGCATAGAGAACTCAGTTGAATTTTCTGAACTCATATAACTAGTAAATCACAAAAAAAAATTTTCTCCAGGGTCCAAACTCAGTATAGTTCCAGGGAGCCTTGACACACAGCCCAAAGTAGAGACAGTTGTCTGGAAAATGTCATGCTTCAGTCCAGTTTGAAGATAAGAAGAAGAAGAAAAAGAAGATGAAGAAGAGGAGGAGGAGGAGGAGGAGGAGGAGGAGGAACTTCTAATATCTCTATTGTATTGAGCAATTCTTAGATATTAGGTACAGTTCTAAGTGCTATAAATATACTATATTTATGTATGTATGTGTGTACATGTATCTAAAACTCTACCTGTAGCACACTAGGTGCCTATATATAAATTTAATATATATGCATATGATGAAAGATGGAAAGCAAAGAAAATGCTCACCACATGATAAACAATAGAAATTATATAGACACAAACATACACCATGCACGTGCATGTATATAAATTCACATATTACACTAGCCCTATACACAGATGATATGATGACTCCCATCATATAGACAAAGCAGCCAAAGCAAGAAAAAATGAATGACTTTCCCCAGGCCACAAGGGTGGCCAAAGAGACCCAGGCCTCCGTTTCCAGGGGTCTCTAAAACCTGCTCCAGGCCACTTCGCCTCTCCACAAAAACATGAATGTAAGATATAAGAACTGAGATAAAAGGTACATTTTCTTCATTTGAGGACCCCAGACATCTCAGAGTGGGGAAGAAAGTGCGAGGTGATGTTGGGGGGAGGGCTGGTCAGCCCCTGAAGCTGAGGACAGGGTGGACCTGGGCAGGGAGAGGTCCGAGGGCAGCCCAGGGGCTGAGGGATCCGTGTGGCCTCCACAGCTGAGCATCTCCTTCTTTCCATAGCAGCCTCTGAACCCAAGGTCCCTGCAAACAAGGTGAGTCTTCCCACCTGTGTGGCCTCCCCGGGGGACCTGCCAGCTCTGGCCCTCACCTGCAGGCTCTTTCCTCCTAGGACTCCTCTGTCATCTACTCCCAAGTGAAGATGGCGAGTGGCTCAGCCTCCAGGCCCCAGCAGTTGGCCTCCTCAGCTCCTCACAGATAGGCCCACACACCTCCCCAGAAGCTTCCTCGTCTCTGCACACAAAGTGCTCCATGAGGAGAGGGAGCATTGAAGCAGGAAGACTTAAACTGCCCCCCTGCCCCATCCAGCAGCCTTTATGTCAAGTGCCCAGGCTCTTGGTCTGACCAGAACTCGGGGCCCTGCTGAAGTCGCGCCTCTTTCCTAGGCTGCCGCCCTGGACGGCGGTATTCTTATCCAGTAATAAACTGCTCCCAATCCAGGCCTCATTGTGACTTCTGGCTTCCTTTCTGGGCTTCCACCTTGGTTCCTCAGTGAGGTGTACTCCTCCCTCCAGCACGGAGGTCCTGCTCTCAGAGAACATTTCCCAATTGCTCTTAGCAGTGAGGCTTCTGCAGTGCTCTGCCAAATGAGAGGCCAGTGCCCCACGGACCGTGGGCTCATGAGGGACCGCCCTACAGTGGAGGTTCACACACCAGGATAACTGCTCTTGTGCTCATGTGCCCGCTTCTACCCACCCAAGTAATTGTCAGTCCAGGACCCCAGAAGTAATCCCCAAAGCCAGGACCAGGAGCACCAGGGATGAGACAGAGTGCTTACTGGTTTGTAGGAGGTGCGGAATCACTGTGCGACTGAATGAACCATGAATAAATGAGGAAGAACCTGCCTGCAGTCAAACTGGCATTGGATCCAGCCCGCTCCCCTGCAAACTCAGAGGCTCCTCTTTCCCTCAAAGAAGAAATAAAGAGAAGGCGCTGGGTGGAGGAAAACTCTGCTCAGCAAGGAGGAGGGCTTCCAGAACTTTAACATGCTAAGGATCACCTGCAGGTCTTGTGAAACTGCAGATTCTGCCCCATGGCTCCGGGTGGAGACTGGGATTTTGCATTTCTGACAGCATTCCTGGGAATGCGGATTGGCTGATCCAAGGACAACCCTGAGAGCTGAGGCCCTGTAGATTGTGGTGGAGGCCTGTGAGGCAGCTCTGGCAGAACTCTGCTCACTCCACAGGGGCTGTTCATGAGGCCAGTACTGCTTCCTGAGCCAACCTTCCTGAGGCTGCTCTGGCCAAGAGAACTTCTCTGCTGCATCTTGGCTTTCATCAGCCACCTTGGGTGGGGGAAAGCAGCTGCCACTATCTTTGTCTCCCCTCCTCAGGCCTCACACTTTCTCATGAAAAGAGTGACTGAACATTCTCTGAATGAATACCCACCTCTCCATTCAAATGGTTCTCGGCCACTTCTGAGCCCTAAATGCTTTGTTCCACTTTTATGATACCTGTTATACTTTCTCTTGATCCCTGACCCAAGTGGATTGTACCATGGCATAAATTCTAAGGCCCTGTTGCCCTGAAATAAAATTCTTCCTAGGGGACCCACGGCAATCCTCCTCCCCAGGCTCTAGGGCAGCTTCCCAAGGCCCTGCACCCAGTCATGGGTTCTTCTCTAGACTCCCTCCACAGCCTTTTTGCCCTTCCTCCTCCTGGAAGGCCTTTCCCTGTGGTCTCCCTCTGCTACAGTTTTGCTCCTGCCCTAAGCCCCACCAGAATTCAGCAGTCTGAATTCTCCTTTGGGCTCCTCTAGCACTTTTGCAAAAAATTTGCAACTAACAATGTTAATGTGGGGACGGAACCCAAAGTTTCTTAGAACAATTCTAATTTTGTAGCTGAAAATTGAGATTCAGAGAGGAGATGGAACAAGATAAAAATCATAGAGCCAGGTATTGGCAAAGCCCAGACTAAAATAAACTCAGGGCCCCTGGCCTCCAAGACCCAATTTTTTTCCTCCTCATCTCTTCTCTGTTGCAGAGACACAGGCATTTCTCTGTTTCCTCAACAAGGTTGAGAAGACCTTGAAAGCAAAGCCCAGGTCCAATCAATGTACACAGAGGGCAGCATGGTGCCCAGCCTACAGCTGGTTTTCAATAAATGGTTGTTAAATTGAATGTTGGGTAAGGCCTCCTGATAAGTACACATAATCTCCACAAATTCATTCCTATCTTTACCTTCTCACTCTTAATCTAAGAGAAATCAATGCATTGCCTCAGATCTCAGAGTTTTTTAGGACACCAATAAGATTATTTTTACCAAGCCCACGTGTCAGAGGGAAATTTTTTTTTGCCTTGTTTAAAACTTGCCTGACTTGCAGCTATCTGACACACAAGAGAAAGTCCAGTTGGGGTTCCCCACAAAATGTGCCTCATTCCCCCTCCTTTCTTCATCCCCTCTCCCTCCCTTTTTTCCTTACTTTATTCCTTTCATCTCCTAGTTTTCAGCTGAAGTTAGACCCCTTGCCCAAGTTGCCCCAGCCAGGAGATGCATGCCTGTCTCTCCATTGAATTAGTTACCCACTGCAACTCAATCTACACTGCATCCTGACTGTCTCTCCATTCGTGTTTTCCTTTCAATGCCCTCTGCTGCTGCATTGGTACAGAGTCTTGTAACCAATCACCAGGACTATTACAGTAGCCTAGAACTTGTTTCCATGCTTACCTCCCCACTCTCTCCTCCCACAACTTTACTCCCAGCAGGATCACTAGTATAGACTTTCTAAAACCCAACCCCACTAATTCCTCTGCTGAAAATCCTTCATTTTCCAGAAAGCCCAGACCCTACTATGGGGCACAAGGAGGTTTAGTGCCTACACTTCCAGCTTCGGCTCTCATTAGTCCCCAGTGCATAAGAAAAGTAATCACATGCTCCCACCACACACACTTCCACCATTTCCTGCACAAACCACCTTCTTTGAATTGGCGATACTGTTGTTCAAACTGTGTCTTTTCCTAGTAACAGCCCCCGTCTTAGCCCTCCTCTTTGTCCTATCTATCAAAATTATTCGTCCTCGAAGACCCAATTCAGATGTCACCTCTCAAGGAAGTCTCACTTTTCCCTCTGGGTCTCCATCACCTTTGCATTTCTGTTTCTCATATTCCTTGGGAATTCTCATATTCCGTGTGTGTATGCTCACATAGCTTCCCTGTCTTGTACTTAAAGCCTCTCCAGAGATGAGCATGACACTCATCCTGGTTTGTAATCCTCCCCATATCTTCACATCACCCCCACTCCACAGCATGGGGCTTGGTAAATTACATGCTCAATTCTTTTTTTTTTTTTTTTTTTTTTTTTTTTTTTTTTTTTTTTTTTTTTTGCTGTACTGGGGGTTGAACCCAGGGCCCCGTGCCTGCATGTTCTGCAAGTGCTGGACCACTGAGCTGAGCCCCCAGCCCATTTTTTTGACTTTTTGAGACAGGGTCTTGCTAAATTACACAGACTGCCTCTGGTCTCAAACTTGCGATCCTCCCGCCTCTGCCTCCTGAGCCACTGGGATTACAGGTGTGCGCCACTGTGCCCGGCCCCATGCTCAATTCTTAGTGAATAAATGCATTGAATGAGACTTTTCCTGTCTTCTCAGAATAATACCTATACTGTAATCCCCACATTGAACTCAGCAGCTAACAGTTACCCCCATGTTCTGTGGAGGCTTCTAGACATACTCAATAGGACTGACTGAGAAGTGGCCACCCCAGCCTTCAGCCCTTCTGGCTCCTCATGCATCCATTATCTGCTAACTATCTCCTAACATCTAAAGTTCATTAAGATGGTGGCAGAGGAAGAAATGGCAATCCAGTGAGAGCGGTGGGTGCTGTGCCTCCCCTCTCCACTCCCTGGAAGGATTAGAAGGGGAATGTGGACATGTGTGAACCAGACAGTGTGTCTTCTTTTCTAGTGGCCAAGGGCATCTGACATGAGCTCATGTTCTCTTCCATCCTAAGAGCTAAAGGCCCTGCATGTACAGGAGGTGCCTACAGTTTCAGAGTCACAACTTCAACATCAATGTCTGGCACATGAGCCCTCAACCTTGAGAGGCAGAAGGGAGGTGAATTCAGGAGAGCAAAATGCACAGCAAAGATGGAGGCTTCTGCTCCTTCAGCCAGGGAAGGGGGCTTTATGCATTAGTGGTGCTTACTGGTACAGATCATGTGAGCTTTTTACCATGGCTATTTACAACTATTTATTTGGAGCTGTCAGTTTGGAGCTGAATTGGCTTTTGGCTACTGAACCTGGGGGAGGAGTTCTATGCCCCAGGCTGCAGTGTTATATGGCAGGTCTCTAGGACTTTGTCCTAGAGCTATCAGGCTGGGATGCACATGTTGACCACTAAGCAATGCTGAGCAGGTGTGCTAGACTGCTGCAGATGGGATGACTATAACCATGGTTTGTGTGTTCCTGTTATTTTGGATTGAGCCTGCTGCATCTGCCAGGTCCCAGCAACTCCTGGCACTCAGGGATCTAACCTGACAACACTTCCCTCATACACACCATAAACCCCTACCTCCACATGCGTCCCCTACTGGGCTGAGGCATAGATGTGTAAGGAGGATGACCTTGACAATGAGATATTAAGTTGTTGTTAGGTGCCATCGAGTTAGTATCTGACTCATAGCAACTCTACATACAACAAGTGAAACCATATTGTTACAGTTTCTCTGCTATTCATAGGGTTTTCAATGGCGGATTGTTTTTTGGGAGTGGGTTTCTGGGTCCTCCTTCCATGAAATATTAGAGCCAGTGGATAAATTTTTCTCCCTCCCCCAACCAAATGCGCTGTTTAGACATGTAAAAGCTTGATATGAGGACATCCTGAGAGACCAAGCAAGCAACTGGCTGCGAAGCCATGGCCAAGTCAAGCATACACACCCTTATAGGGGTTCTCCTTCCCTCCTAGCATCTCCCTTTCTTTCCCATTCCTGCCTCCTGGGATTAGACTCTTACAGCCTGTGTTAGCACATGGCCTATGCTTCAGGCTACTTTCTAGGGAATCAGAGCTAAGACAGCAACTTGCATGGGCCTCAAACCACAGAGAGTTTGAGCCAAATAGCAGTCATGTGGGGTCTAGGAGTCAGATGTCAGCCATGTAGCAAGTGGGAGTCTAGAGAGACAAAGCCAGGTCTGCTGCTCTATGTGGGGCGCTCACCTCCTGGTCAGGCCCTGATGTTTGGCCGGGCAGCAGCGCCTTGCACACAGATATTAAACACAATTCACTCAGGACTCTTGTGGACCTCAGGACACCAACGGAGATGGAAGAAAGGAAAAGCCTCAGGTGCTTTTGCCTTCCAGGGGCAAACACCCATGTTGGTCTCTGTGCTCACGAGGAGACAGTTCTTTCTTCGTCGGTGATCAGACAGAGAGCGGGTTCTAAGCTAAACCTTTGGGAAAGGAAGCCACACGCTAGAGGCATGAGCTGTACGCCGAGGGCAAGAGCCTTGGAGAGCACAGAGCAGAGGCATTTATTATCTTCACTGCAGAAATGCAGCTGCCATAAATGTGGAACAAGGGGAAAATGTGCCCAAGGAGGCAGGTTTCTTAGGTTTAATTGCAAATCAAAACAACAAAGAGCAAGAATAGCTCGGGTCAAATAAATAAATCTCCTGACAATCTTTTCTGGAGGCCACATCATCAAACAGCTCATATCCAATGCAGCTCTGAGAAGACAGAAGCGATAGGCTCTGTTATGGTTTGGACCTAAATTGTCCCCCAAAGGTCATGTCATTTGGTCCTCAGTGGGTGGCACTGTCCTGGGAGGTTGGGCCCTCAATAAGCCTTTCCCTAGTAAGTTTCTTTGGATTGGTTTTTTCACTACAGTGACACCAGCTAATAAAGGCTCAAGAGAAAAAAACTTTGTAATTCCTCACTGGCAAAGAAAGTCACCTCCTAGGTGGATTTCTACCCTCCCTCCCCCCAATGATAACTGCACAGCGACAAAACAAACTTCTTCTAGGTAAATTTCCACCACTTGAATTTAACATATAGGGTACAGACCCAAGGCAGATGTAACAGATTTATATAATTCTAATTAGGCTAATAGCCTGCAGCCATAGCCCTGTGGCATCAAATCCCCTCAGATCTCAGAAGGTAAGTAGAGTTGAGCCTAGTTAGTACCTGGATGGGAGACCGCCTGGGAACACCAGAAGCTATAGGCTTGGGAGAAGGACCTGGCAACTCCCTCCCAAAAATCAATCTGCCACTGAAAACCCTATGCACAGCAGAGAAGCACTGACAATAGTGTTTCCCCTGTTGTACAGAGGGTCACTATGAGTCAGATACCGACTCGAAGGCACCTAACAACAACAACAAACATTTAAAAAGTCTTTTCCATTTACCCTCCATGATTCAGACACCAGTCTCTTTAGCAATGCTAAGTATTAGGCTGGGGTTTAGCTCAATTTATAGAGTGATGCTCTACATTCTTTGAGGACCTGTGTTTGATCCCCAGCACCACAAAAATGAGAGAAGGATATGGCAACCCATGCCCGAAAAATGTGCACCCTATGAGGTTGCTATGACTTGGACTCAACTTGACAGCACCTAGCAAGTATCAGGTGCTGAGGACATAATTTTATTGGGATTAATGTTTTAGGAGGCTGGGAGTGGCTTGTTTTCTTAAGTTAATGGGCATAGTGCCAGCAGTGAGACAGTCTGATGAGTCCTATAAAGTCTCTAGACTCTTTCAAATAGAAAGACATCACCCACCAGTCAAACTTGGTATAATGGAAGCATAAATTTAGTATTGGCAGTAATAAGGTAAAATACATTAAAATTTTAAAGAATTCATAAAATAATTATTTTCAAAAAAGGTGGGTTGGGAAACTCTTCTTTATAGAAGACAACAGATAGTCGTTGTAGAAAGAATGCTAACATTAGGGAGGCATCACTTTATCATGTCACAGAAATAATTGATTCAGGATCACAGTAGATGTTAAAAACAGACAATGAGGGGTCACTGGGCAACAGGAATGCTTCATGGTCTCAATGCCTCACCAGCTCCAGTTACATTAATTAAAGAGGGCAATATGCCTTCCCATGGGGTGAACTGGCAGGGCCAGTCATAATCAAGCAATCAAATGAGCATTATGAGTAGTAATGACCACAAGGGACATGCTGACACTGTGTGCTCTCTGATGTGATGCAATTGGAAGTATAATCTTATCCTTGGAGTGCTTTTATTAAAAAGAAAAAAAAGTAACCAGAATATATAAGAGGAGACAAATCCAGAACATGAGCTATTCTGGCCAAGACTCCTCAAAACTGTCAATGTCGTGAAAGATGAAAACAAAAGGCAACAAGATTCAGAAAGAATAAAAAGATATGGCAACTAAATAGGAAATTTGATTGTATTCTGGACCAAAAACACAAAAGCTATAAAATTTGGGTGACTTTGTTGTTGTTAGGTGCTGTCAAGTTGGATCCAATTCATAGTGACCCTAAATACAGCAGAACAAAACCCTACCCAACACTGTGCCATGTATACAATCTTTTCATGTCTGAGCTCATTGTTGCAGCCACTACGTTTCTTCTTATTTTGAGTTGTGCCACATTAGCAAAAGGAGGTCTCAGGGGCTTTACTCCATTCCTATTGTTAAGGTCACCTCTACATTAAGGAGGCAGTTCTTCCCCAGTCATTTGTTCAATGCCTTCCCACCTGAGGGACTCATTTTCCAGCACCATATTTGACAGTGCTTCTTGGCTATTCACAGCATATTCAACAGCTAATTGTTTCAGGAATGGGCTGCTGGGTCCTTCTCTCTAGTCTGTCTTAGTCTAAAACCTTAGCTGAAACCTGTCCACTATAGGTGGCCCTGCTGGTATCTGAAATACCAGTGGCAGAGCTTTCAGCATCACAGAAACATACAAGCCCCCACAGCACAACAAGCTGACAGACATGTAGGGATTGGATGACAACTACGAAAACTTAAATATGGACTATGTATTCATTCTATTGAATAAATAACCCCATATTACTTTCAAAATGGATTTGTAAATATTTGAAATAATTTCCAATAATTTGAAATAATTTCCAATGATTCACTAAAAGTAAAGAAAAATGCGTGTGTGTGTGTGTGTGTGCGTGTGTGTGTATGCAGAGAAAGAGAGATCGAGCAAGAGAAAGGAAATATAACCCCCAATATGTTAATAATTGGTGAGTACAGATACTGTTATTCATTAAATTATCCTTTTCTTTCAAGTTTTCTGATATTTATAATTTTCCAAATAAAATATTAGATGTAGATTAGACTCTTGTCTTTGAATTAAGAAAATCCCCAAAGTGCAGATAGACCTTCCCCTGTGAGCCACGCTCTCCACTAGAGATGTGGAAAGAATCCCCACTTGGTCCAGGCAGTAAGGGGCTTCCTGGCTGAGACAGAGCTGAAGGAGACAGTGAGGACAATGACTGGTGTTATTAACTTACAATATTTTAATTTCCTTGGGAATTTAATCTTTGAAGACTAATTCCCCTGGGGATTTCATAATCAAATGAAGTTTGTCTCCACATCAGAGTAACTTCATATTGGCATTTTATGATTAGAAGACTTAATGACATCATCACATCTCACTGAGGAATCTCTGATAGACTGTTGGGAAATATAGGTGAAATAATTTGTTACCAGAAAGACAGGTGGGAGGATCTAGCAGATCTGGGAGGCCTCCCTTGGAGACTGGCTCCTGCTACCTTCCTGGTACAGTAGATGTTGTTGTTGTTGTTGTTGTTGTTGTTAGGTGCTATTGAGTTGTATCTGACTCATAGCAACCTTCATAGGGTTTCCACGGCTGATTGTTTCAGGATTGCCTGGGGAGTGGATTACCACTTCCTTCTCCCATTTTTGCAATGCTGGGAATCAAATCCAGGACCTCAGAGACTTCAGAGCAGCTCTCTACCAACTGAGCTAAATCCTAGCCCACAGGGATATTACCTAGGTTCATTTTTGTTCAGCATATAAAGCAATTTATGCAAGACACAAATTATAGTGGAGAATATAGATACAGTTTATTAAATATAGAGACTATAGACAGGTATCAAAGATAATCCACCTTCAAGACAAGAAGGGGGGCAGTAATAAAGAGCTACTGCTGCATAGGACTGAGGTCACATGTGATTATATAGTAAAATTTGGACCCTCAAGGTAGGAAAGAAACATTCCTAAGGTCTGTGCCTGGGATGGGCTAATGGACTCACCAATGCCTTCTAAGGAATGGACCCAGAAAGTTAGGAGTCTGGAAGGCTGTGATCTTGGAAAGGGAGCAGGTTCCATTGAACAATGTCCTTTTCGTTGACTGGAGGTGGGGTGTGTGTCTCACATAGTCTTTATCATCTTTTCATGGCTGAATGCAGGGGTGATTTTAGTCCTTTGCTTCTTCCTCACTGAGAGGCACTAACCATTCAATCAAGGCATTTGCCTGAGAGGGAAGCTCACATTGATATCCATATCTAAGGTGGCTGGAAAGCACATGGCTGGGAAATAGGTAGCTGCAAAGGCCTCATAATTCCCTTTCTTCCTGCCTATTGCCCTCTAACAATTTGGGATATGTAATGCAACCAGAAGGAAAACTCACAGCCTCAAGTATGGTGTGGCTGGAGTGGACTATAAGCAGTTCACTGTTTGGACCCATTTCAGAGTTCTCAAGGCACAAACACTCCACTGCCCAGCAGTGGTTCCAGGAGGCATTACACAGATGGAATATTCTGGAGGAGGGAGCAGCCACACATGCTAGAGGAGCAGACAGATATTCTTCCTGATGATGGCAGGTCTGGTAGACCACATGCTGGCTGGGTAATCCCTATGGGTTTAAAGAACCAGAAGCTAGGGAATGTAAGGATTCTCCCTAAAAAAGACCCTTCCTCTTGCTCAGTTGGTGAGCAATGGCCATGGTTCCCATATCTTCACTGGTACGTCTACTCTGTCCCAGCCCACAGCAGAGGGAATATGTTCACTTTCCCCTTGCTTTCCACCCAGGACCATTGCGAGGCTGCAACCTGGCTAAGTGTGTCTGTTCTGAAGATGGAAGCCTTCCCTCAGGTGGAAATCTTCCCTCAGGTAGGCTGGCTCAAGTTTCAGCCTGGAGAGCAGGCAGTTAGCCAACCCTCTTGGCTCTTACACCTCACCTTTGTTGATCATTCATTGTATTAGCCAGAGAGATTTACTAAAAGAAATTGACTCTTGTGACTGCAGAGGCAGACAAGTCCCAAGATAGGCAGTTAACTGGGAGAGCCAATGGTAGAGTTTCAACTCAAAGGTTAGCTCAAGACCCAAGAAGAGCCAGGATCCAGGTTGAGTCTGAAGTCATGTCCCACTAGAACAGTTGGGAAGGAGGAGCGCCCATTTACCTGAGGGTGGTCAGTGCTTTTGTTCTATTCTAGATATACCTTCACAGAAATACTCTGAACAATGTTTGACCAAATATCTGGGAAACCCATGGCCCAGTCAAGCTGACATACAAAATTAACTATCACACTCATGAAGGTGATCTATTGGCTTCACTAAATGTTTTGGCTTGTTTCTCATTGGGTCCATCGCTCTGTAGGGAGGAGGGCTGTGAAGTTCAGGGCCTCTTCAAAGAAGAGAGCTCAGCTGCCCTCAATTTTGTGGTTTAAAAAAATAAAGGCAACCATGCAAGGTTACACCTATTTTCTTTGTTTTTTCTTTTATTCCACCACAAAGTCCATCACTCTCTTTGACATCTGACTGACCTATGCAATATTTCCTAGTGTCGTTTTACTTCAACTAGCCAACCTTGTGGCCTTTCCCTTCCTCTAATACTGCCCACAAGATTCTTAGGGATGTTGTTGTTGTGTGCCGTCAAGTCATGTCCAACTCATAGCGACCCTCATAGGGTTTTCAATGGCTGTTTCCGGATTGCCTCAGGAGTGGATTGCCACATCTATCTCCCATTTTTGCAGTGCTTGGAATTGAACCCAGGACCTCAGAGACTGCAGAGTGGCGCTCTACCAACCGAGCTAAATCCTAGCCCTATTCTTAGGAATAGCTACACCCATTAGAGAATTGGGGCTGGGATTTAGCTCAGTGGGTAGAGCACTGTGCTGCAGTCTCTGAGGTCCTGGGTTCAATTCCAAGCACTGCAAAAATGGGAGACAGATGTGGCAATCCACTCCTGAGGCAATCCCAAAGCACTCAGCCATTGAAAACCCTATGAGGGTCGCTATGAGTCAGATACCAACTCAACAGCACCTAACAACAACAACATTAGAGAATCAGAGTATCAGACATCATGCTAAGTTTTTTCAAAAATCATCTTAGTTAATGTCCACAAGTCTATCCAATAAATACCCATTATTGTCCCTATTTTACAGATGAGAAAACTGAGGCTCAAAGAAATTAACCCAAGGACACACATTACTAAGTTGGAGTTAGGACTGCCTAGCACCAATGTCCATGCTCTTAGTTACTTTACCAAAAGTCCCTGAAAGGTTTCATGGATCCCATTTGTTCAGCAGCATTTACAAAGGAGAACAGCTCACAAGACTTGGAATAAGGGGTCTGACTCCTATACAGGCCACTACCACTCACTAGTTAGCCTGTCTGAGCACTGGTTACCTCACCTGTAAAACAGGAAAAATAATAACAGCTGCTTGATTGGATCACATATGGAAAGAGATAAAGTTTGTGTAAACACCAGCAGATGTTCACTGAGCAGGTGGTCAGGTGCCTGTGCTTTTTTGCCTTTATTGGTCCCTCCCCCATCATTACAGTGAAGCAGCTGCTGAATTGCCTAAAAGGTACTTCAGCTGAGAATGCAAAAAAATCATCCGGCATTCTTTTTAATTTGAGGAGAATGAGATAATTTGATGGGAGGTGTGGGAATCCATATATTTCACATTTCAGAGATTGACCTCTGTGATTTTACCATTATTTGATCATTTTCCAGAGAAATAAAAGCAAAGGGGCGATTTCCCTAGGGACACTCTTCCAGGCCTCTCGTTACAAAAGGACACATTGCTCACCAGGTGGTTTATGGAAATAGTTGTTCCTTGGGTGGGAGCCTGGCATGTCCTGCAGCTCTGGGTTTCCTGGCACCAGCAGTCTAAGAGATTAAGGACCAGGGTGAAAAGAGATGAGATAAAACCACTTGGGTTCATGGGCTCCCCAGGGCTGTCTATTCCAAGCCCAGTACTCAGCTGTCTTTTCCATCCGCCTCGTTCTAATCAACATTGTTGGTGCTACTTCTATACCTCTGAACGCCACATCCAGAACTGTGTGCAAGCCCAGTGGGTAATTCTGATCCAGAGTTGGCCCGTGGCTGCTGCTAAGTGAGAGAGAAGAGGTGAAAAAATAAGGCTGAGAGGAGGTGCCCCTCGCTCACCTTCCTTCCATGTGCCCAGGGTACCTTGTCTTTGTTAGGATAACTGTCACCTCGCCCCATTAAAAATAAGGGTGAATTCTAGGGAGGCGGAAGGGGAAAAGGTGCTGTGCCCATAACCATAGAGTCACAGGGGTGTGAGGAAGTCAGGAGTGCCCTGTCCAGCAGGGCCAGGGATTCCAGGACCATGACTCAGGCTCGAGGGTGGGGTGACCAAGGGGCAGCTAGACATCCAATTCTCTATGGTCATTATTAGAGGAGACCTTTGACGGCTGTCCCCTCTGCACATTTCTCACGCTAAGTCCCTCTACAGCATCCCTGCTGAGACCCCACCCAGCCCTGTTGGAACACCCCCAGGGCCAGGGGACTCAGCATCCGAAAAGACCTGGAACCACAGGAGGTGAGAGCTGGCAGGCACTCTGGAGACCAGCTGGCTCAGCCTGCCCTGGAGTAGAGAACCCTTAGGTTTCCTATTACCCTTTTCCCACTCCAAATCTCCCTCCCTTAATTCATGTGCTTCAAAAGAGTCTGCTCCCTGGACTTATTAAACAAATTACCTATGTGTAGCCTTCCAACAGCTGGACCAGAGGAGCAAACCAATATGAGAGATTCTCTGCTCCCCTCACTGCTGTTCACTAGTTTGTTGGATGAATATGTATTCAATTTCTACAACTGAGCCAGGCACTGTACTGTTGTTGTTGTTGTTAGGTGCCCTCGAGTCGGTATCCGACTCATAGCGACCCTCATAGGGTTTTCAATGGCTGACTGTTTCGGGATTGCCTTGGGAGTGGATTGCCAGGTCCTTCTCCCATTTTTTGCCATGCTGGGAATTGAACTCGGGACCTCAGAGACTGCGGCACAGCTTTCTACCAACTGAGGTAAATCCCAGCCCAGGCACTGTACTAGGCATTCCAAATACATTGATGAACAAAACAGACTTTTTTTAAAAAGTCTTACCTTCTTAAGAACCAACATTCTAACAGGAGAAATTAGCATTACACAATAAACATGGTAAGTTACTTATGCTATCATTTAGAAGATAGTATATGCCGTGAGGGCTGGGATTTGGCTCAGTGGGTAGAGCGCTGCGCTGCAGTCTCTGAGGTCCTGAGTTCAATTCCCAGCACCACAAAAATGGGAGAAGGACCTGGCAATCCACTCCCAAGGCAATCCCAAAATAGTCAGCCATTGAAAACCCTATGAGGGTCGCTATGAGTCGGATACCGACTCGACAGCACCTAACAACAACAACAACAATATGCCGTGAAAAAGAAGAAGGATTGCAGAACAAGGGAATCAGGAGTGCCCAGAGAAGCCTGCAGTTATAAACAGGGTTCTCAGGGAAGTCCTTATTGAGAAGGTCACCTGGAGAAAGACATGACGGTCCCAAATGGCCCTTTGCACAGCCAAGGAGCATTAGAGGTAGGAGTGACCCACAAAGGGGACATGAGCCATAAGGCAGGATTATGCCTGGCCAATTTGAGGACAAGCAGCAGGGAGTAATGTGGAGACAGGTTACCAGTTAGGAGGCCACCACAGGATCCAGGCAAAGGAGGGTGATGGCTCAGATGAGGGTGAAGGTGGTGGTGGCAGTCAGAAGTGGTGGGATACTGGGCACAGTCAGAAGATGGAGTGCTTAACTTCCCGATGGACTAGATGTCAAATACAGAAAAAGAAAAGAATGAACATGTCTTCAAGATATTTGACCTGAGCATTTAGAGGAATGGCAGCTCCACCCTAAGAGGGTAAATAGCAAGGGTGGAGCAAGTTTGGGGGAGAAGATCAAGAGTCTGTTTTGAGCAAGTTGCATTTGAGATGTGCACTGGACACACAAGTGGAACTGTCAGGCCATCAGCATGTAGGTCTGGGTTTAGGAGAGTGGTCTGTAGACAGACCCATCAGCCGCTGGCATAAGATGGCATGAGATCAACAAAGGAGTGCACGGTGACAGAGCGAGTCCTGGTGATCCCTTCAGAAACCTGTTTTGGCTGCCAATTTGGGATAGTCAGATGAGTGCACCAATTGACTCTTCTGCCTCCCCAAATCCATCAGATTATTGTTTCATTATTAGTGTTCACTGTCCTAACAGTGAAACATCATCTCATCTCATCCTAAAGCTCTCTGCTTATGTTACAGATGAGGATACCACAGTGCTGAGATCAAACAACTATCCGAGACCACAAATGAATAAACAGTGCAAAGCCAGGTTTCAAACTCAAGAGTCCGCCTCTTAATTGCAATGGTATACTGATGGAACACATGCTTGTAGAATCTAAACTTTAATAATAAAATAAATCCCCAGAGAGAAAACAACACAAGACCCATGACAATCTCGGACTCAAGTGTACGATGAAAAAAATTCCAAGCTGACAGCCATACAGCAGCCCTAGAAAACAAGATTTCCACAGAAAGTTGGGGGACTCTGTGAAGACTGTTCAGAAGGCAAATAACTTCCACTACAGAAACTAAGTAGGCACTCAAATTCCAGATCCTAAGCAGTTCTTAGTCAATTCTAAATGAAGAGATGAAGATACACGAACCTTCGATTACATCTTTAAGAACAAGTGGCAATTAGAAACCCTTGAAAAATAAAACAGTGTAAGGAAGCTGTGGTTCAAATTTGATGCAAACTAAACCATGGAGTAATTGTGCATAATTGATAGAGTAGAGAAAGGAGACCTTCACTCATGGAACAGTCTCCTTTGAATGCTCAAGGTTTAATTACACAGTATTTTATTTCCTTTTCTGTGTGCCTAATTACAGTTCTTGGTTCTGCAGTGAATCTTGTTTACATAATCATAACACTTTAAATACTGTTTAAGATTTTGCAGTTTTCAGAATCAACTCCAAGAACAGAACACTTAATTACCATAAACATGCTCAATATAAAGTGAAAAAAATGGCTGACAGAATTCCAGAGGCAGAAAGTGGAGAGAAGTCTATGTGTAATACTTTTCTTGTTTTGTACAGTGGCGAATTGATAGATTTTGCCTAACAATGATAAACAAGAAAGAGATTTAAGTACATTACTTTAAAGCATAAATCTAACCACTAGAAAAACCTAGTATCACTACAGATCCAAACCAGAAAGTAAAGGGGGCAAGAAGAAAGGAAAGTCCTAAATTCTTTACCTTTCTGACAATGTAGTTAATGATATTATTTAAAGTTGGTAAATCAAGAATTTACATATATTATCATATAATTTATATTTGTGTGCCAATGACCAGATAACTAAAAACAGAATTTGTTAATCACAAGAGTGAAACTTGGTAGGTAGGGAGGAGGAATTTTACTCTTAGGTCTTTATCTGCTGTTTGAGTTTTTAAACATGAGCACATCTCTTTCACACACGTGTCTACAGTATTGAGTATAGAGGTGCATCAGAGCCATTCTCAGAGCACATTGACCCTAGATGTTCTGGACAAAGTGAGCCTTTAGAGGGTAATTTGTTTCCTTTTCTGCCTGACTAAAGTGTACATCTAACCCAGTTTTTACAGAGAGGTTCTGATCTACAGACTGTTGGAGGCTTCCAGGAATGACTTACCTTCTTTATGGAAAAGTTGTTTTCAATCTCCCATGGCAATGGGTTAATGTTTCCAGCTTTATATTCAACTGGCAACTGCCTGCCTCACGTTGCTCTGGTTTTTGCACTAATTCCCTTATTGCAAAAGCTACCTTTAATGTTAGGGTTTAGTTTACCATATGGGGAGGCTGGGAAACAAGTTTTGTGCCCTGTATGAAATGATGGACAGTTTTGTGGGTGCCTTAATTTTGTGTACCTCTGTGGATAGTAAAATGACAAGAGTAGTTTTCATTCTGGTTGTGGTCAAATTTGCCTTGCTGCCCAAAGCAACCTAGGCAATGATGCAGGGATTTTATTGTCCTAATTTGTGGCTTGGATGCCTTTACTTTCTACGACAGTAGAGATCATTCTGAGAAGAGGCCAGGTGTTAGGGCAAGTACCTGTGCTTGTGAGAATAGGGTGAATTTTCTCCATCAGTTCCTGAGAATACCTTACAATGCCTTAGAATCAACATGGGGTTACCAAACCTTCTAGTTTCCAGAGAGTACGAATTCAGATTTTTATATTTTGAATCACTTTTTATAAAGCTTACTGATGCATAAGTGACTTGCAATCATCTACATGTATTTATGGTTTATAATGTGAAGAGTCATGTGCTATAAACTCATGAAACCATCAAAATAATGACCCTGAAAATGTTCCCAGGCTTGCAAGTGTCCAGCAATTAACTTTCATTCACAAAAGTATAGTTGTGAATGAAATCATAAAATATTTACTCTTATTTCCAGATATTGTTCACACTACATAATTATTTTGAGAATCAGCACTACTGCTTTTTGGATAGTTTACCCTTTTTGTTGCTGAATAGTGTTTGGTTCTATGGATATGCCACTATCCATTCATCTCTTAATGGGCACTTGCTCGCATCCTATTTTGGTCTGTTAACAAACAAAGCTACAGTGAAAACAGGCATATGATTCTTTTTTTTTTTTTTTTTTTTTTTTTTTTTTTTTTTTTTTTTTTTTTTTTTTTTTTTTTTTTTTTTTTTTTTTTTTTTACTTTTTGAGACAGGGTCTCACTAAGTTACACAGACTACCTCTGGTCTAGAACTTGAGATCCTCCTGCCTCCACCTCCCAAGCCGCTGGGATTACAGGTGTGCACCACCGTACCGGGCAAGGAATACAATTCTTAATATGCATATTAATTCAGTGCCAGTAATTTCAGTGCCGGTAATTCAGTGTATGTGAATGTATCACTTTTTAAGAAACCATCAAATAATCTAGACTGTGCCCCTTTGCATTCCCACCAACAGTATATTTACATTTCTGTTCCTCCGTGTTCTTGCCAGACTTGGTATGGTCAATTTTTTTCATTCCAGCTATTTTAATGGGTGTGTAATAGTATTTCACTGTGGTTTTTATAGCATTTTTCAGAAGTTTCATGATGTTGAACATTTTTTCATGCGTTTAGTTGCCACTTATATATCTTTGAAAAAAAGTTTGTTAATATTTTTGCGTGTTTTTAAATGGATGTTGTTATTATCTTTTTTATTAATAAATTGATGTATACAGAGGGGAAAAAAAAGAAATTCAAGTGAAGCTGAAGTTCTAACTAATGACCACTAGGTGTCAGTAGGTCCCCAGGCTGGTGCCAGACGGAGGAACAGAGTACCAAAGACAGCCATCTTGTTTTGTTTCGGGCATTCACGAGGGAGGCAGCAACCAGAGGCTAATGGCTTTGCCAACAATAGGAGCTAGCATTCTGCACACACCCAGACGTGGGTCGCCTCAAGTGAGACAGAGGTTATCACAGACAGCCAGGAAAGTAGCCATGGCCACATTGCCTGAGCATCACCTGATGACATCACCACCAGAGAAAGTGCCCTGTTAGAGAAGGTGCTGCAGACGGGCGGGTCCGGAGCCAGCCTGCACCACAAGAGCCAAGACTGGGAAAGCAAAGGGAGCCAGTGGTGAGGGAACAGAGAGAAACCTGGGGGCAGAGAAAAGCAATGGCATCAAGCTAAAGGAAGTGAGCCCAAGTTCCTTGGGTCTGAACATCCCACTCACACATACCTCATACCTAGTTGCCCGCAAGGTGCCTAGCCCACGTGAGCTAAGTGCCCTCACCTGGAATGTGGGATAATAAGAGGACCCACCCCCAAGTGTTGTGGTGAAGACTAAAATTTTAATAAATGTTTTATAAACTGTTTCTTGATTTGACAGTTTCCTATAAAGTTAAGCATACACTTATTCTGTAGTTCAGCAATTCCATTCCAGGTACTTACCCAGGTGAAATGAAAGCCTAGATTTACACAAAAATCTCTACATGTATGTTTTTAGCAGTTTTATTTATTTATCCTGTTGTGAGGTGCCATTAGGTCTGGTCCTACTCATGGCAACCCTATGCACAACACACAAAACACTCCTTGACACTGTGCCATGCCCAGAACTATTGTCAGTGCTTCTCTACTTTTCATAGGGTTTTCAATGGCTGATTGTTTTGGGAGTGGGCTGCCAGGTCCTTCTCCTAAGCCTAGAGCACCCAGTATTTCCAGGCAGTCTCCCATCCAAGGACTAACCAGGGCGACCCTGCTTAGCATCCAAGATCTGACAAGATAGGACACCAGAGTAGTCTGGCTGCAGGCAGTTTTATTTATAGTCATCCGAGACTGGAAACAACCAAAGTATCCCTTAACTGGAAAATGAATAAGCAAAATGGACAAATTTCATACAATGGACTCCTATTCAGTAACTAAAAAAAAAAAAAAAAAACCCCAAACTCCTGATACCCACAACATGAATGAATCTCAAACACATTATGCCAAGTGAAAGAATCCATTCTCAAAATACTACAAGCTGCATGATTCCCTTTCTATGACATTCTTACAAGGCAAAACTACAAGGACAACAAGCATATCAATGGCTGCCAGAGAGGAGGTTCTCAAGCAAGGTTCACAAGCTTTGGGGGTGATGGAATGTTCTGTCTTAACTTTGGTGCTAGTTGCATGAATACATGTGCTTGTCAAAGTTCACCAAACTTACTGAAAAGAATGTAAAATTTTAAATAGGAGAGAGCTGTTTTCAACCAATTTTATTCCTGCCTGGGAGCCTATGCCCTTGCTGTGACCTCTGCTGGAATATTCCTCCCCCAGAGCTTTGCAAGCTCATTTCTGGGCTATGTTTGACTTTCTGCTCAGAGACCACCTCTGAGAGAGGCGACTCTAACCATTCTATCTGACACTATGCTCCCCTACTGCACCATGCCCACCTATACCTGCCTGTACTCTACTCACTTTTAGTTTCTTCATGGGGGATACACCTGCATGACCTCATATTATACAGATTTGTTTATCTACTGTCTGACCCACCCCTAGGTTCTCTCCATAAGATTCAGTCGGTCTTATTCTCTGCACAGCCCCCTCTTAGATTAATATTCAATACACAGTAGGCTCTCCTGAAGTATTTTATGAATGAAAAATAGATTAAATGCTTCAGGCAATGCCTAGCACAAGGAAAAAATCCATTAGACATTAGCTATGGTGATCATTGTATATCATCACCATATAATTTTATTGCTATTGGTAGTTATGATACAGTCCATGTATTAGTTTTATTAAAGTAAAAAATGGCATTGGAGATCATAAGGATCTGGTATGACTTGATTATAGCCATCTTGGTTTTGGCAACCATTTTGCTTCCCCCAATGACCCCTGGCACACATTCTAAACTCTATAGCATAAACAAAGTTATCAAGAGAGTCAACCAAGCATTATGTACTGGGCTCTGGAGTCTGGACTCTCTCAACAATGCTTGACAAGCTAATGGTCTTTGACTAAGCCAAGGTACATTCCAGTTGGGCATGGCCCACTTGCATGTTGCATAGCATAAAAACCCCTTCCTCCTGCCTCAGAGTGCAGGGATCCACCTGACTTGCTGCCATCCAAGACATGCTTGTCAGTAAATCCCTAATAAATTGTACTTTTTGCAATCCTAGATTTTTCTACCTCTTTCTTTGTTCTCTCAGCATCTTCTGCCTTTGGCAGCCAGTTTTCCTTTATCAAGTTTCCCTAAAAAAGGCATAATGTAAATGGACCTCTCTTCTCTTCCACTCAGAAGACCACACACATTGCAAAGGCTCGACCAAAGGCAGAACGTATTTTTCTAGCCAATTAGGCCCAGAACAGATGCTACTGAACCCATGCAGCAATGGAGCCCATCATGATGTTGTTATCAGACCCTACTGGCCCACTGTGAGGAACAGCCCACCCTGGGCTTTGGGAACTCAGTTATGTAGGGGCTGAGGGCAGGGCTGTGGAGAAACAATTAGATCTTCTGATTCTTTGTTCTCAGCTCTTGTCCTGACTACAACCCAAAAGCTGCCCAGGTCTTCCCATGCACTCTCAGCTTCTATGTACCACTCACCTCCCAACAGGCACACCCATCAGTGGCAAATAATCCCAAAAGATGGCAACAGACTGCACCAAGGAACACCTCAGGTGTCTCTTTCTTTAAAAAGTGTTTTCATTTAGCATCTGCAGTCAATGTAAGACCAACTGGTTAAAGCAAAGACATATTTTGAGAAATAATGCCAAAGAAATGAATGGTTATAATTCTAAAGAGGCCTAAATAAAAATACTATCTCCTCCCCAAAATATTTTGAGGTGGAACAAGAGCCTCATGGCTCACCTAGCATGGAACTGGCACCCCTTCAGCAGTTAAAGCACTGTGTGATGATTATGGCTTGATGTTTGCTAAACCTGGTTTGTTGTTGGGTCCCTGTTTGGGCACCAACTATGTTGGGTCCCTGATCGGGCACCAACTATGTCGGGCCCCATGTTCGGGCGCCAAATCTATGTGGGGCACGCGCCTCCCGGTCCGGCCTGAAGGTTCGGATGGGCTGCACTGCCGCGCACACAGATACTAAACACAATTCACTCGGGACCCTCAGGTGAGGGGCACAGACTCCCGTGGCCCTCGGGACCCCGGAGGAGACGGGAGAAAGGAAAAGCCTCAGGCGCTTTTGCCTTCCAGGGGCAAACACCTGTGTTGATTGTCTCAGTGGTCAGGAGGAGACAGCTGCCGCTTCCTCGGTGATCAGACGGAGAGTAGGTTCCTTTCCTTGTTGAGGATTGCAACGGGAGAGCATTTTTTCCTCACCAAAGGTTCGGGGGAGAGCAGCGGGAGAGATGCGTCCTCATCTGTGGTCCGGGCAGGAACAGGCGAGAAGGCGCAGAAAGGGATGCCAGAAAGGCCGTGCCAAAAAAAAGTCAAGT
>VMDO01006759.1:0-24538 GCA_007922755.1 Pedetes capensis
GGTGTGTGATATTAATGATATTGTCCGATAGTTTGCACATTCAGTCGGATCCCCTTTTTTGGGAATAGGCACAAATACGGATCTCTTCCAGTCAGTTGGCCAAGTAGCAGTTTTCCAAATCTGTTGGCATAAACATGTTAACACCTCCAGTGCTGCATCTGTTTGTTGAAACATCTCTATTGGTATCCCATCAATTCCTCGAGCTTTGTGTTTCGATGGCTGACTGTTTCGGGATTGCCTTGGGAGTGGATTGCCAGGCCCTTCTCCCATTTTTGTGGTGCTGGGAATTGAACTCAGGACCTCAGAGACTGCAGTGCAACGCTCTACCAACTGAGCTAAATCCCAGCACTTAAATATTATTTTAGTAGAGTGTATATTTTTTGACTGCCTTAGAAAACAATTGCTACCATATTTTCCTCCTGAATCTATATCTATGTAATATTCAAATGTAGGATGCATATGTACATATAAATATACATACATATTGCATTGATTCCTACTAGAAATAAATCTTATATAAATTATTTTGTGTGATATTCTAGCTGTTAGCTAGATGAAACATAATATAGTCAGTAAGAGTATAGGCAGGTGGAACCAGGCTCTTTAGGTTTAATTTTGGTTAAATAACTTGTTAACTATATAATATTAAGAATTAAATTAAGCACTCAATTTCATCATTTGTAAAAAGAGTTCTTGGGAAATCAAGCGTACTGATTCATATTCTAACTGTTCCTACAACTTTTTGGCTACAAAAAGTATTTAATTACTAATAGCTATTAATATTAACTATTATAATGAAGATATTGAAAATGGCAGCTGGTTAAAAATGTATGGAGTTTGTCATCACAATTTGTTATTAAAATATGTAATTGGATGAGTTCACCTAGGAAAGATTATTGAGGTAAGAATTCAGCCTTTGTCACACCAGTGCTTAGAGGTACTTAGCAAGTGTGTCTAACAAGGACATGCTAATGGAATCAGAAGAAACAACGCTTGTATTCCAAAAGCCCAGTGAAGAAAGTAGGTCAAAAAAGAAAGATTCATTAATTATCTCTAATGCTTTGTTGAGGTGATTATAAGATGAAGAACTGTCCATTATCTTTTTGGTGGCTTTGATAGTAGCAGTTTCATAATGTAATGGAGTGAAAAGAAGTAAAGTGGGAAAGTGATGTCAATGAATACATATAAACAATTCTAGGAGTTGTTCTCTAAAGAGAAGCAGAAAAATGTGGCAAAAGACAAAGGAGAACATGAGAGTATATGAACTTATTTTTTAAGTTGAAATAAGGAATGTTTATTTATTAATGAAAGATGCTGCATAAATATTGAGGTTGATGATAGAAGAGAGGATTAGTTGTAAGAAACAAAAGTCTTCAAAAAGGAAAAAGGGATGGGGTTACTATGCTCTTATTTACAATGTGGACAGGGATTTAGCAAAAAATTTTTGCTAAATTAGCAAAAATGGGTTAAAATGATGATAAAAGTGAATAATCACCATTAAATTTTCATAATCAAAGAGATGAAGGGAAAATCCTCAAAGCTTTCAGAGAAGCAAGCCAGTTCTCATCAAAGTTTTCACACAAAATCTCACCAAAAATATTGGCAGCTAAAAGACAAAAAGAACAATGATTTTAGAATTCTGAGAATAAAGTTAGCTTTAGCTTAGAATTCTATGCCAAGAAAAAATATCAACCCAATGTGAAAACAAGATAGAGACATTATCAGTTATGCAATTTCTCATAAATGAGTTACCACATTTTATACATTATCAAGACATAAGCAAATTGAGAAAATCAAACAAGAAAAAACAAGACATGAGAACAAAGAATCCGAGAATCCAACACAAGAGAAAAAAAAGAAGGTAACTGAGAAGAGAAATTCCAGGATAAGAGATACCTCGTAGACTTAAAGAATAACAAATTCATATTAAAGTAGGAAAATATGAAGCTTCAGGAATAAGAGCTCTGCAAATAAATTGAAGTAATAAATTATACAAGATATCTGAATGTGTGAAAGTTATACTTAATGTTTCCTGTAAGTAATATGATGAACTGAGTGCTATAAATAAGTATGTATGCTGGGTGCCAAGGTGCATACTTGTAATCCCAGAGACTGGGGAGGCTGAGTCAAGAGGATGCAAGTTTGAGGTCAGTGGCAGTCTGAACAACTTAGTAAGATCCAGTCTCAAAAAAAGAAAAATTTAAAAATGGGCTAGGAATGCAGCTCAATGGTAGAACAATTAAATAAACCAAAAAAAAAGAGCAATTTTTAACAACTACAAATCACACAAGCAAGAAAAAATAATAAGCCACTTGCTTAGGATTCTTTTATTTTGCATATATTTAAAATAGTATGAACACTAAATTACCAGCTAACCTAGAGATTATGTTAGAATGATAAGTAGAAAAATGTCTAAGATGGGAGTATGGATATAAAATACCTAAATCTGCATCCACTGTAATAGCATGGGAGTACTTTCCTTTAAGAAGCAGATTGGAGAAATGCAGCCAGAGTTTCTCTTTTACATGAACCCTAACTATGTATTATTTCCATAAAATCAACAAGGATATGCATTTATTTATTTGAGTACCTGTACATGTATGTGACCATCTCAGTGTGTTGATGAAGACATCAAACTAATTTCCCATATTTTTCCTATAGATATATTTAAAATATGTAGTTCATTAGTAATACAAACCTAGGCATGTTGGTATACATGTAATTGTATAGGAATGTACAACTAAAATACACACATACAAACATCATGTTTAGTTAAATATTATATAGGATTTAGGTGCTTGTATTCAACCCCAGTTATCCCACAGGTTAATTATCAGTTGGTAACTGTAAATGAGTAGAGAATTATAGGTAATTTTAGTGGCTATTTTAGGTTTCAGTTGATTGTATCTTTTGTATTTACAGTAAGAAGGAGGAGCAATGATTTAATAGTTATTTTTAAAACTGAAGTACAATTTACAGCTCTTTAGTTTATAATTGGGTGAATTTTGAAAAAGATACTGATCTATCTAGAACCACAAACATGATATGGAAAATTTCCATCATTTCAGAATGTTCACTCATGTGATTCACTTCAATAAATTCTTATCCTCCCAAAGCAGAATACTATTGTGATATAAGTGTATAAACACACACACACACACACACACACACACACAGCACATGTATGATTGATTTTGCATGCCACCTGAAAAGAATCAGACATTGTATCTAATTTCTTTTACTTACATGTTTTTGTTGTAAGGTGCTGTGGAGTCAATGACTCATAGCAACCCTATGTACAACAGGCAAAACCCAGTTGTCAGTGCTTCTTTGCTATTCATAGGGTTTTCAATGGTGGATTCATTTTTGGGAGGGGTCCTTCTCCCAAGCCTACAGCACCTGGTGTTCCCAGGCGGTCTCCCATCCAAATACTAACCAGGGCCAATGCTGCTGAGCTTCCAAAATCTGACAGGATCTGAAACCAGAGTGCTACAGCTGTAGGCTTTAGTTACATAGTGAAGTTCAAATTCATCCATGTTGTTGAGTATAGCAGAAACAGAAGTGTTCAGCTTTGATTCTTTTTCAAGAAAAGAACTCACTGCCCAACTGCAAAAATTGTTATGGTTGTTAGGTGCTGTGGAACTAGTATTCAATTCATAGTGACCCTGCATACAATAGGCAAAACACTATTGTGAATACCCTTCCCCTGTTCATTTTTAATGGAGGATTGATTTTTGGGAGTGGGTCGCTGGTCCGTCAACCAAGCCCACAGCATGTGTTGTTTGCAGGCAGCCTCCCATCCAAGTACTAACCAGGCCTGACCCTGCTTAGCTTCCGAGATCTGATGGATTTGGACACCACAGGGCTACGGCTGCAGGCCCGCAAAAATTGTAGTTAGCTGAAAGTCTCCATTTTAGCTCCTTCGAGATCTACCTCAGCTTTTAGTTTAAGTTACACGTCCTTCTTAAGAAACCCTCAACCAATAGAAAATCAAATCAAAGGCAAATTAGGTCATGCTCTAGACTTCCCAAGAGTGCTCTAGATAATAACTGAGCAAAGTATTTAAGTGCTTAGACATCTGTTCCCAATGCTGAATTTGTCTTATGGGTAAACTTTGCTCTGAACCTCTCCAGTGGGATGGCAAAGACTTTTTGGACAATGGGAAAGTGTATGGGGTCCTCACCAATCATACTTTCTTCCCTTTCTTCAGTTGTTCCTTGGTGTTTCAGTCCATTTTGTGCATCTATAACAGAATACCACAGACTTGGAAATTTATAAAAAACAGCAGTTCATTTTTCAGAGTTCTGGAGGCTGAGAAGTCTAAGATCAAGGTGGTGGTATCTAATGTAGACTTTCTTACTATGTCTTCAAGTGATGGAGGAAGAAGCTCAAGTCAGAGTGAACCCACCACGACAAGCCTTTCTGACAATGGCATTTAATCCATTTGTGAGGGGGGAGTCTTCAACTCAGATGCCTCCTATTAGGTCCCCCTTAAAAACATTATTGCACTGAAGAATAAGTGTCTGACACATGAATTTGGGAAGACACATTTGGATTATAGGAGTACATTTTTTATACTCCTATCTCCTCAATGGGCTGGGGTTTACCTCAGTTGGTAGCATGCACTTCTCCTTTCTCTGAGGCCATGGGTTTGATCCTCAGCACTGCAAAAGTGAGAGAAGGACCTGGCAGCCCACTCCCAAATAATCCTGAGACAATCAGCCATTGAAAACCATATAAATAGAAGAGCAGCACTGACATAGTGGCAGGTATGGCATGGTGTCAAGGAGTGTTTCCTTCTAGTATACATATGAGTTGGATCCAACTTCACGGCACCTAACAACAACAACAATCCCCTCAATATTTGTTTCTAGCAGGCCTAAACTATGATATTGGATATATTAATAGTTCATTCTACTTTATAAAGTCTAGTGATTCTAGCTGCAAGGCTCTATCACATTTTTTCCCCATTCTCTTGGAATTTGAGGTTATTGGTATTATGGATAAAAATTGTCTAAACTTGACAGCATCTAACGACAATGTCAAAAACTTTCTAGTTTATGGTTTTTAAAATGGATTTATGTTTTCATCACTTTTATAAATTGCTGGACCATAGGATAGCTGTATAATTAACTTCATAATGAACTGTCACTTTTCTAAAGTAATTGCATTATTTTACATTCCCATCAGCACTATGGGAATGTTCAAGTTACATTATTGTTGGTGGTGTTAGGTGCCATTGAGCCCAGTCTGATGCATAGCAACCCTATGTACAACAGAACATGACATTGTGCTATGCCAAAAACTATTGTCAGTGTTTCTCTGCTATTCATAGGATTTTTGGTGACTGACTGTTTTAGGAGTGGGCTGCAAGATTCTTCTCACAAGCTTACAGCAACTGGTATTGCCAGGAGTTCTCCCATCTAAATTCTAACCAAGCCTAGCCCTACTTAGCTTCTAAGATATGATGAGATGGGACCAGGGTGATATGGCTGTAGGCTGTATTATATTCTTACCAAATTTGTTGTTGAAGATCTAAATTTTATCTATTTGAGAAGGTATACGGTGGTATTATGTGACGTTGATTTGCCTTTACCTAAGCATGACTCAAAATGAGAAGAAATATAGGGGCTGCAAAAATGGGCTCAAACATAAAAAGATCATGTGCTTGGTACATCATTGAGTGGTGTTTCATTCTGTTATTCATAGGGTCCTTATGAATTGTATATAACCTAATGAGACCTAACAACAACAAGGCTAATAACTTTTTCATGTGATTATGATAATTTCTTTTTATTCTTTTGTGAAATAGCTTCTCAACTTTTTCCTCTGTATTATCTTATTGGGTTGTTTATCTTTACTACTGACTTCGATTGTTGACTTGTGAGAATTGTTATATATTCAGCATAGAAGTTATTTGTGCATGCATGCACACACACACACACACACAAACACAAACTTACATATATAAATATACCACAGGTGCCACAGTATGTATGCACATTCTGAGGGACATTATCTATATATTATTTTTTGAATTTGAATTAAATTACAAGACAATGTTATTAAATTAAATAAAATTAAATGGCAATCACTTTGAGCTTTCCTTATAATTGCAGAAGTCAAATGTGACTTGTATTTACTTTTTGTTATTGGTACATATTGAGTTGTTGATGTTGTTAATGCTGTCCAGTAGGTGTCTGACTCATAGTGACCCTATGTACAAAGGGAAAACACTATTGTCAATGCTCCTCTGCTATTCATAGGGTTTTCAGTGACTGTGTTTTGGGGAGTAGGTTGCCAGGTACTTCTCCCAAACATATTGAGTACTGCAACTTTAATACTTGAAATGTGTATACATTTTTTGCCACCCTTTCTATGTGTCCCTCCATACATATGGTGATATCTATCTATCTATCTGGCTGTGTACATATTATATATATACACATATGTATATAATATCCATCAATATACATATTTACATATATGTATGTATGTATGTATGTGTGTATATATATATGTATATATATATATATATATATCATATTTCTGGAGCCATAGCACCCCAACATCTCATCCCACCTGATCTCACAAGCTAAGCAGGGCTTAGCTTGGATGGGAGACTGCCTGAGAAAACCAGGTACTGCAGGCTAGGGAGAAGGACCTTGCAGTACATTCCTGAAACAATCTGCCATTGAAAACTCTATGAATAGCCGAGAAGCACTGACAATGGAGCCAAGCTCGGCACAATGTCAGAGAATGTTGTACATAGGGTTGCTATTAGTAGAACCTGACCGAACAGCATCTAACAATAACAATAACACTTATATATATATATATATATATATATATAGTGTTATATATACATATATATAGTGTTATATATACATATATATATACACATACACACATATATATATACTCACACATACACACATATAACACTAACAACCACATATATATATATATACACACATATGTATAGCACTAACAACATATATGTTGTTGTTGTTAGGTGCCGTTGAGTCGGCGTCCAACTCATAGCGACCCTCATAGGGTTTTCAATGGCTGACTGTTTCGGGATTGCCTTGGGAGTGGATTGCCAGGTCCTTCTCCCATTTTTGTGGTAATGGGAACTGAACTTGGGACCTCAGAGACTGCAGCGCAGCGCTCTACCAACTGAGCTAAATCCCAGCCCAAAACAACATATATATACATATATATGTATATGTATGTATGTGTATATATATATATATATATATATATATATATATATATATGTGTGTGTGTGTAGAGAGAGAGAGAGAGAGAGAGAGAGAGAGAGAATACTGTTGTCCTGTATGTGCCTTGCTTACTCATTTTTTCTTAATGCTGTCTTTTGCTGATAGTTTACAAATTTTAATGAAAGCATTTTATCATTTTTCTTTTATGACTATTGCTTTTTATGTCACATTTAAATATTTTCTGAGCTCCCAGTTGCAAAGATATTCTTCTATATTTTTTTCTAGGAAAAGCTTTGTAGTTTTAGCTTTTACCCTGAAGTTTCTGATCCTCTCACACTGACATTTATCATGTTAGAGGGTGGGTGTCTTGATATATTTTTCTTACATATGCATCTATTTGTTTCAGTACATTTGATGATGATATATTTTTCTTTGGTGATTTTAGTGCCTTTCCCAAAAATCAGTCACATGGTTCTCTTTCTGGACTCTGCATTTTCCTTTGACCTATGTGCATACCCTTAAACCCACACCATATTGGCTTTATTATGGTGTATTTGTGACAAGTCGTGAGATCAGACACCATGAGTACTCTAAACATACTTTTCTTTTGAAGAATATTTTGTTTTTTTCTAGGTCATTTGGAATCCCATATGTAATTTAGAATCAGTTTGTCAATTTCTAAAAAGAAATAGAGTTTGATTGGAATCATATTTAAAGCATGGATTAAATTGGGAAGAATTCAAATCTTAGTCATATTGTCTGTTACATTTTATAAGAATGGCATCTCTTTATTTAGGTTTTTAATTTCTCTACATGGCATTTAAAAATTTTAAGTATAGCTTTCTTCCATGTATTTTGCAAACTTTATTCCTAAACATATGCTTTGATGCTATTTTAAATGGTATTTGTTAAGTGTCACTGCCTAGATTTATGATGAAAGTATATGAAAATACAATTGTTGAAATATTGTTTGGGAAATTTGGGAGCTGAACCCAAGGCCTAGTACACATTTTGCAAGCACTCTACCATTGAGCTGCATGCCCAGCCCCTTCTTAATTTGGTTATATTGAGACAAGATCTCACTAAATTATGTAAGCTGCCTCTGGCCTTGAATTTGCAATCCTTCTGCTTCCCAGCTCCCTGGGATTATAGGAATGTGCCACTGTATCGGTCTCCAAATTCATTTTTTATTTCTGTTAGCTTTACCACAGATTTCTTATAGTTTTACATATAAAATAGTATTGTATTAATTAGGAATAATGAAAGTTTACTTTCAGTGTACTATTGAAGGAAAATTTTGCAGTAAGCATTCTTGCTTTATCCCTAATTTTAGGGGAGAAGCATTTAGTATTTCATGGTTAGGTATGCGACCATGGTGTAAGTTAAAGATTTTTCAAGAATACCTTACCAAACAGGAGATGTTTATAATTTCCTGACAGCTATATGAATAAAAAAGGAATATTAAAATTTGTTAGATGTCTTTCTTTCTTTTTAATAACAACTTCTTTGATACATAATTTTCATAAAGTAATATTCACCCTTTTAAATCATGTAATTCTGTTGGTGTCAGTATATTCATGGAATTGTGCAATCATTATCACTTTCTAGTTTTAGAATATGGGCTGGGATTTAGCTCAGTGGGTAGAGCGCCACACTGCAGTCTCTGAGGTCCCGAGTTCAATTCCCAGCACCGCAAAAATGGGAGAAGGACCTGGCCATCCACTCCCAAGGCAATCCCGGAACAGTCAGCCATTGAAAACCCTATGAGGGTCGCTATGAGTTGGATACCGACTCGACGGCACCTAACAACAACAACAAGTTTTAGAATATTTTCACCACCTGTGGCAGAAATCCTTTCCTCACGGTAAGTCACTACTTTGTCTGAGACCTCCACTGCAAGCGAATTAGAAGAGGCTAGATATGGTTATCCTGCTTTTCAAATTAGGAGGAAAGCATCCAGTCTTTAACCACAATGTGTCAGAGCAGTGTGAGTTTTTTAGCTTATTTATCAATATACTTATTAAAGAGAATGTCAAGCCAAATGTGGTGATGAACTCCCATTATTTCAACACTCAGGAGGATGGCATTGCAAAATAAGACCCAGATCCTCCTGTACTCCCGACCTAGAAAGTTCACAGAAAAATATTCCTAAATATGTATTGGCACAACCTTTAGAGTGATAGTCCTAAAGAAATGCGAAATAGGGGCTGAGGATATAACTCAATGGTAGCACTTTTGCCTTGCAATGCAGAATGCCCTTCATCCTATCTCCAACAGGGCAAAAAATAAAAACAAGACAAAACCTGTCACTTGTTGCTCCAGGAAAGTGAAGTTGACTTTCACATTTACCTATATCGCTTGGGAGATATGGCAGGCTGTCAGCCTCACCTATTTCCACCTCTGTTTCTGGATCTACCACTGGTAATTAGAATAGCTGCAGGTATTCTTCCTGTTGAAATACTCCACTCTGAACCATTTAGCCATTTTCAGATGTAAATTTCTGCAGCCTGAACACATTTCTATAATCCTCCTTGGGAATCCAATGGTAGCGACAGCTTTGGAATACTCATTGGAGGCCAAGATATCTAAAAATTTTCTTTGGACCTTAGGGGCTAGGATTGGTAAGTCCCCAAGGTAGGACATGAATGTTCAAAGCAGTAGTATCAAGTTACCATCCCAGGACAGTGACATTGGTAGGAGAATGGGATTCCTTTTCTACCCCAACCCTTAACTGTTCTGTTTAAGGGAGAGCAGCAGGCACTAAGGTTTATGAAGATCAATATTATTTTCCACCTCATTTCCTCCTTCTCCTCACTTTTTTTCCAGAATATATGCTTTTCTTGTTTTGAATTTTTGAAGAACTACCTAGCTGGTGGGGAGGGGTGTGGGTGGCAGCATGGCAGTTTTCGTAGGGCTGGTTAACCATGAGGAAATCAAGAAAATCTAGGTAAGAGTTGGTGTTGCCAAGACCAAAGACAAATGGGCTCCCAGGACATCTTTGTCAGACAGTGTCACACAAAATGAAAACACTTTCCAGTCATGACAAGATAGATGCCTCCATTTTGACAGTCATCATCTGAATTGTTCCCACTCAAAAAATGTGTTCCTAGAGAACACTATTTCACACAGAGCTGGGATTTACTCATGCCTGGAATGGATTGGACTTTAATAGTCCAAGCATACATTAACTGCCAAGTAGTAATATATGAAAAAAGATTAAAGAGATAAGTTAATATAGCAGTTTAAGTAGGCTATATTAACAAACAGAAAAAAAAATCACTGTAAGTTCTTAACTTCCACCAAGTGATCATTCAGTCATAACAGTTGAGATAATTTCTCACTATACTGCTCAAGCTGGCTTAAATCATGGACTCAAGGGATTCTACCACCTCAATACCCACCCCCAGGAGCTGGGCCTGCAAGCACACACTGCCATGCCAGCTCATAGCCTGTATTTCAATTTACCCTCCCAACTACCTATCCTAGAGTCCCTGCACTTCAGCTGGTCTTAGTTCTTATCAGGTGAGGTAGCCTCCAGTTGCTCCTGAAAGGCTCATCTGCCTTATTTCCCATAGGACAACAAGAGATCCATCTCCCACTAGAAACTAGGAGCACATTGCAGTTGATGGTATCACAGAAGACTGGCCTTACCAGGACCAAGGCTTCTTGCATGGTGCACCCTGACACAGGATGGGTTTTTCTTGGTAGATGTCCTTTAATAGATTGAGACAGTTCTTTTCTAATGTAAATTTGCTAAGAGTCTTTATCACAAAAGTTGTTAGATTTGTCAAAAACTTCTCTATAAGAATTAAGATGATTGTGAAATTTTTGTCCTTTATTCTATCAACATAGTGTATTACACTGACTGATTTTCAGATGTGTGTTTTTGTTGTTGCTATTGGGTGCCATCGAGCATCTAGTCAGGTCCAAATCATAGCGACCCTCATAGGGTTTTCAATGGCTGATTGTTTTGGGTTTATTTTTGGGAGTGGACTGCCATCTTACTATATTCCTGATATAAAATCTACTTATTCATTATTTATATTCTATTTTCATATTTTTATATGGTACTTGGTTTGGTTTGCAATGTTTTGTTGAAAAATTTGTGTTAATATTTATATGTGATACAGCAGGGTTTTTTCCCTGTGAAGTTTTTGTCTGATATTGGTAGTAGGGTAATACTGACCTCCTAGAATTAGTTGAGGAGAGTTCTATCCTTTTCTATAATTTAGAAAAGATTTTAAAAATTGTTGCTGGTTCTTCTTTGAAGCTTTGTTAGAATTTATTAATGAAGTCATTTGTGCTTGAACTTTTCTTTGTGGAAAGGATGTTGTTGTTTGGTGCCGTAGAGTTAGTGTCTGACTCATAGTCACCCTATTTAGAACAGATGAAACACTATTGTCAGTGCTTCTCTGCTATTCATAGGGTTTTCAATGGCTTATTGTTTTTTTGGGAGTGAGTTGTTGGGTCCTTCTCCCAAGTCTACAGCCCCTGGTGTACCCAGGCAGTCTCCTAGCCAAGTACTAACAAGGCCCAACCCTTCTTAGCTTCCGAGATCTGATGGATGAGATGGCACAGTGGTACTAACTCAGTCTCCTCCCTGATACAAACTTAATGAAATTCCTGAAGATGACCCACAGAGTAAGACTGGAGTGAAAGAACTTTATTGACAGATGAACCCAGAAATAACTCTTAGTAGCAGAGGGAGGCAGAAAAACTTGTTTGAGTGAGTTGGTTACCACTGTATGTATATTGGGGTTCAGTTCTTCCTGGAAATGTTGTAAGAATGGAAAAGTCCTCACAATTTGATCTTATTCAAGGCATGAAGAGGCTGCACTATTTATCCCAGAGCTCTCATGCTTTATTACCCAAGGACTCCTCTTAGTAGTGATAACTTTTGATATTTCTAACCTGCTCTGAAAAAGATATATCAGAAAGTCTCCAAGTGAGCTGGTCATGGTGGCCCATGCCTGTAATCCCAGTGACTCAGGAGGCTGAGAGGCAGGAAGATAGCAAGTTGGAGACCAGAGGCAGTCTGTGGAACTTAGCCAGACACTGTCTCAAAAAGTAAAAAAATGGACTAAGTGTACAGCTCAGTGGTATAGCACTTGCAAAGCATGCCAGTGTGAAGACCTGGGTTCAAACCCCAGTACTGAAAAAAAGAAGAAAAAAAAAATAGAAAGAAAGAAAAGAAAAAGAAAAAGAAAAAAGAATGTCTACAGGCAAAGAAGGAATTGAAGGTAGACATCATTTTACCATTTTCAAAATTGGAAAGGAGAGAATGGGGAGAATATACACCAACAGTGCCAATATTAAATATTAAGATATATTTGTGTCTATACTTTATTATACTCTGCATTTGAATACAGAATTTTATCTACAAGTCTATCACCATCAAATTGTATGGTTCTTGAAAGTTTTAAGTTTTAAATCTTAAACATTCCTAATACCTGAGGCTACTGTCATAGACAAGGTTTACACAATAATCTTGACTGGATGATTATATTAACCTACCATCTTTTATCTCCTCTTCATTTCTCAGATGAAAAGACCCTCACCTACCATTAGAACAGTATCAAGGAAGCTTCCAGTAATGTTTTTTTTATTAATGCAGTACTACAGTAGATCACGTGCTTACAAAGCCAATCTCTGCATTGCCACAAGAATATTATTTTTAGTACCAAATTGTCTTTCTTTTCCTATGCTCAAAATATTTCAAATCCTCTAATCAATCTTGTAGTATGCAGCCATAGCACCCTGGCATCCCTCCTGATCTTGGAAGCTAGGCAGGGTGAGCCTGGTTAGTTCTTGGATGAGAGACTGCCTGGGAATAGTATGTTCTGCAGGCAAGGGAGAAGGACTTGGCAATCCACTCCCAAAACAATCTGCCATTGAAAACCCTATGAATAGCAGAGAAATACAGATAATTATCTTGGGACTCTCTTGGAGAGTATTTTGTTCTGTTGCCCACAGAGTCTCTTTGAATTGGACCCACTTGATGGCACCTATCAACAACAATCAGTCTTGTAAATATCTCCCTTTATTATCTGGCCCTCGCCAATCTGTCTTGTTCACTTTGGCCCTTTCCTCCATGTACATGCATTCCAATACTGGGGAGCCACTTTTTATTCTTATAAAACTAGCAACTTTTACATACTTTCTTGGTCTTTTATTACAGACTACACTTGACACCAATAAATATACACACCCACCTCTCTACTATCATCATTAGCACCATTACCCTCCTTCCCCTTTTTCTTCCCATTGAAGATGGAACCAATTATTTCAATGCCAACCAACAAACATGAAATTTAATTTGAATGTTTATGCTAAACTCAGCTTATTTAGGAGAGAAACTATGATATCTTATAATACTAATATTCTTATTACCTATTATAAGCCTAATACATGATAAGTTACAATAAAATATGTGGAATGACTGAATATGCTTAGCATTGTATTGGCCACTACAGTGATGAGCATGGAAGTGTGTGCATATAATGTGTGAGTTAAACTAATATTCATTAGTTATTTTCTAATCTCAGGTATTGTCATAATTCTTTGTTTTTTCTTAAAGCCTGAGAGATGGAACAGTGAGGGGGAAAGACTATGATGCAATTGAGAGGATACATTTTTCAAAAGAACAAAATGTACCTTATGTTCAAATTTTAGTTCTCCTCTTAACTACCTATGTGGTCCAGAGTAAGGTACTTAATCTTTTAACTAAGATTATGTGTATATATGTAAATATGTATAAATATGTAAATATGCAAGTGTATATATGTATACAAATGTGCATAAATGTATATACAAATGTATAATATGTGTATATGTAAAGATGTAAGTTATATATAATGTGTTTTACACAAAGAATATAACAAATGTTTGTATACATTAATGTTCATGTGTTTATATCTAATGCCTGTATATTACAGGGATAAATATTAGTTCTGTTGTCTTTCATAAGATCATAGAAATTGGAGTTTCAGGGACAGAAAGAAAATACAGTTTATGTAACACACTTTGGACTCACTGAATATAATTTTCTCATTTAAGTCCCCAAAATTTGAAATGGTCTTTTTCGACTGTAAACTCTTGACATCAGATCTTCTAAAGTTAAATGAAACCCAAGTTGAATACATTTTTGTACTGTAGACCTTGGTGTTTCTATTATGAAGAAATGAGAAGTTAAAAGAAAACACAGTGCTACAGAAGTGAGAACCATGGGTATGTGGGCCTTTTTTCATCTAAGCTGTGTGTTCAGGGTCTGTTCAATCCTAATCATGTACAACTTCTATTTGATGATATGGTGGTTTGTGGATGCTCAGCTTTATGGTTTGGTGGGTCAGATAATATCCATTTCTCAATAGACAGTTCAGGTAGCATGGTAACTGGGAGGCCGATAGAGAAACTTTTAATATCTACTAAAGCCCATTTCTTCTATTATGAAGAAAGAGAAAAACAAGCCTAATAGGAGGGGTGTATTATTAAAATTCTTTTGTCAGAAATTTTATAGATCATAGCAGCAATCAATTAAATCTTAAATCAGAATTTTCACATGATCCTCAAAAATGATTTATGTGCAGAGGACTATATATTATTGAGTTGATGATGGGATTATGGTGATGAATAATTTTTGGTTAGAGAATAGAATCCTGTGATTCTGAGATGGTTGATTCAGTATGAAATGGGAAGTCAAAAAAATCTGGAAAATATGTGAAATATTTGTCCTCTGTGATATAAATGACTGCATACTATTATATCATACTAGCAAACGGTCTTTCCTTCTGCCTCTAGATTATATTACCATTCATTTAGAGTTTCCTTTTTATTTCCCATACTGTTAATAGAAAGAACATTTTCTACAGCATAAATACAAAATTAGGTATTTCTTGGAGTATATTTTTGAGAAACTAAACTGGAGATCTTCAGAAATGAAGTATTGTCTTTCTGAAGTCAATGAATTGTTTCAAGGTGCCCTTTGATGATTTCCTGATAAGACATGAAATATTTCATTGAAAAAGAAATTCCACTTGAGAGATGATTACTAATTACACTTACCTCTTTGTCTTCTTTGAAAAGTGAGTAATAGAGGAAGCAAACTTGGATTTCTTTAATTGCAAAAATTTCCTTTTTTATTTTTAACTTTTGGTTATCAGCTACATGATAGCACTATAAAATTTTGTTTTTATTTACTGTGCTTTGGCAATCTTTTGTTTTACAGGTTGAAAAAGTAAAGAAATGAAAATATATGTTTTAATCCTTCATAATTGCTTTTCAGTACTTATATTCTTAATATTTCATGGAAAACTCTTTTAATGAGGAAAATTATGGGGACATTAGATATAAGGAAGATTTCCTTAGTATTTCTTTATTTGTATAATATTTTTTGCATTTGGTGATGACAAAATGAAACATATCTCAGGCTTTGTATTATGATTAAGTTATGTAAAACATAAACAATAGATTTTTGTTCCACCCAAGGACCTGAGGCACTAAGTGGAGACTTCTCTTTAGGTGTTGAACAGATCTGTGAATAATCTAGGTGTACTGCTATTTTCCATTAATATGTTGTTAATTTTGCAATGTTATCTTGTTTATTAGCTGTATTTAGAGAGTTCTGATTACCAAAGTGTAGTCAATAAAGAGGAAGAATTATCATTGTTATAATGTTCAAATAAATACCTCAACTTCTATGCTGCTCATTTCTCTTAAATATGTTTTCCTGTACTTTCTGAAGAATGTTGCCTAAGTAGAAATTGAATAAGTTCTAAGGTTATTATCATGTATGCATTGATGCACACATGAAGCTATTAACAGAGGAATCTTTGACAGGGCAAACTTGAAATGACTTTCCTGAAGCTATTATCTTGAACTGTCTCTGAGTTTTCCCCTTTCTTTTATTGAATAGATTTATTTTTGGAAAAAGTCATGATATATACAGAGTCAGAAAACATTTAGATATTGCCCCTTTGTGGGTTCATCACAAACTATTTCATTTAAATTGTGGGAAAAAAATAACGCTTCTGGGTTAAGAATATATGCCAAGTTTACATCAGCATCACATATTTTATGGCTGATTTATGAACCTCTCAGAAAGGATGGAAATGCTGACACATCAATAAAACCAGCAGAATGAGTCCTGCATACACCAAGAAAAAAATACAGGAAAAAAATGGACAATGAAAATCTAAAGAAAAGGAAGTTTGTTAGTGAAATTGAGAGAAGATATTTTGTGACATAAATGAATATTTTCAGGTTGCATTTAATCAAAAACAACTAACTCATTTTATTTTAAAAACATGCACTTACTATCATTTCATTTTACCTTATTCATTCAAAATAATCTAATATTAGAATTATATTCAATCAAACATGATATTTTAATGCCATTGAACATATTTTCTTCTTTTGAAGTAATTTATGTGTTAAATTTAAAACTTATAAATCTTAAATTGTGAAAAGGAAAGCAAAAGTTTTTAGATATAAGCATTTTTAAATTTTAAATTAGTCTAGTAAAATATCAAACACAAGAACAGAAAATAATAGGAAAGATCATACAACCTAGCAGGAAGCAAACTTGATAGGACATATTCAAAATCCTAAATTAATGCATGTAGCCTCCAAGATTACACTTCTAAGTATCTATCCCAAATTTTTAATTAGTGATTTATTAACTGTTTATAAGTTGGTACAGTGTGCATGTTATTTAAAAATTGCTGACAATTTATATGAACAATAGAGGAGAAATCAATTTAGTTATGATGTATAAGCAAGTAGAATATTGAATAAATTTAAAGAGTAATTCTTCAAGGATAACAAGCTGAGGAAACTGGTACAAAGTTAAATAGAAAATATGTAAATACACATAATAATATAGCTACAGACATAACAACATATAAAAAACTGAAATCTCCACCAGTCACTGACAGAACATGCTCAAGTATTTGCCAGATCTTCATATACATGTTTGCAATGTAAATTGTTTAGAATCTGGTCTAAGAGTTTTGAGTTCCCTTGGCCAGGATGTGACTTCAACATAGTGTAGCAGAGATTATTTTCATGAAGACACAATACTTGTATTTGTTTTGAGAACTATCCTCCCTTGTGTTCTGAAGGGAGGGCAATGCCTTGCCCTCTTTCTTCAAATCTATTGACGGAGATCTTCTTTCTATGGAGTTCCACAGAAAGCATATATGTGACACTGTACAATTAGAAGTCACATGAAACTCTGGTGTATCTCACACCTACAAACATCTATGATGAAGCTGGGCTAGCAGAATTGACAACCAATCTGATCAAAGGCTCTTCTCTTGGCAAGGACTTGCAAGTCTAGACTTTGGTGAAGCTAGATGAATGAATGGTTGCTGGCAAGATGAGGGTCACCAGTAGTACACTGTGTTGGTGATCATCTTAGGTCTTGTTGCATTGGGCTGCTCAGGGGAGAGCAGTAAAAAGACTGAAAGTTAAACAGCTAGCAGCTAAGGAATGAGTACCCAGTGTCCACCTTGATCAATTACCCCAGGTCAAGGAAGCTGCTGGAGGGAAGAGTTAGCAGCTCTCTTTACCAAGATCTGCAAAAGCTAGTTCATATGAAGTCAAATAATGTGGGCTCACTAATTTTTATTTATGTATTTACTTTATTCATTATTAGATACCTATTGTTAGCCAGTATTCTGCACCTATAAGTAGTGATAATTAAAATTATCAGTTTGGAGGATAGTAAAATTTACAAGAAGAGGTCTTACATAGCTCTGTTGTCAGAGAGTTCTAAATCTGGGTCTGGCTCTAGCAATGATTAGAATGAGTATTCTTAGACAAATTAATTAGCCTCTTCAAACTACAGCTTCCTCATCCATTTTGGAAAGGGGATAATAATGCTGCCTAATACCCAGAGTTAGAGTGAGGATTAAGTGAGATAATGAATGTAAAACATTTAATCCAGTGTCTCGTAAATAGTAAATGCTCAGTAAATCTTAATTACATTATTATCATTATATATTCCCTGTCATGCAAACAAAACACACAGGATAATCAGTGTGGCTATGAGAAAGCTGGGCAAATGGTGCTGAGGACACCTCCTCATTTACATTTCAGAAGTAAAGATGAATTTAGAGTAGCCTTGTGGGGCCAGCGATATTGCTCAATAGTACAGTATTTGCCTATCATCCATCAGACCCTAGGTTCAATCCCCAGCACACCTGCCCACAAACACACAAATAGCTTTGTAAGCCAAGGCCATTTGAAACACAATTGAATTTTTCTCAATACTGGGTGGTTGAACTCAGGGCCCTGTCCATGCTAGGTAAGTGCTATACCACTGAGCTGTATTCCCAGCCTTTTGTTTGTTTGTTTGTTTGTTTTTGTTCTGTTTTGTTTTTTGTTTTGAGAGAGGGTCTTGCTAAATTGTGCAGGCTGACTTTGTACTTGAACTCATGATCCCCTAGCCCCAGCCTCCCAAATTGCTGAGATTACAGGCATGTACCACATTGGTTAATTTGCTAAATTGCATTTTAATTAATATTCTCTAGTTTCCTATAAATTCCCAACTAGAAAAATAACAAGTAAAATTCCATTTCTTTGAGTGCCAGCAATCAACAGGAATTTCATGAAAATATTTGTGTTTCCACTGAGAGTATGCACCCATAAACAACATTCATTACTTATTTTCAAGACAATCTGTACCTTGCTTAAAAATGACACAGGGACTTCTCTGCTCTGTTCTGTATTATTTAACTAAGCAGAATAGAAAGTTCATTTCCTCTCCATTTGCACTCTATTCCTGCCAATGTCACAAATAGTGTCACCAGCAGGAAGCTCACAAATGTTTTTTGTAATTAAAAATCCACTTTACTCCCAGGCACATGTGCAGTATGTATGTAGAAAGAAATGTTTTTCACCACATGAACACTTAATCTAGTTCCCAAGATTTTAAAATTAAATTAAAAATATGTGCGCTGTTCTTGCAAAGGACATTTAGTAGCCTGCAGTGAGTCTGCGTGATGGTAAGTTGTAGATGTGTGGCTTTGAGTCCCCGATCCATAATTTACTGAGCATTCATGTTCCTTTCATGTATAAATACTCTGCTTGGCAAATCTGATTTCCTTTACCACCAATCCCCGTGATTCATTTTCTACAACTATATGCCGTGTGCCCCCTGCGGGAAGCCTAATATCACCCTCCTGCTGCTCTGTCCACCTGTTTAGAATTTACATCCAAAATTCATCTAAAATATACCATTTTTTTCCTCCGGAGAATATTGAGTTAATGTATTAACAAATTCCAGATGAACTAGATATGTTCTGAGGGCTTTGCAATTTATATTTTTGCAAAGTTCTCTGACAGAGCTGGCAATCTGTTTTTCAGAGTAAAATCAGAACAAAACCACCTCCCAAAATAAAGCCCAAACAAAATAACACAAAAAAGAATTCTTTCTATGCACACTTCATGACTTTTTCCCTCCTGTAAGCGTGACGTTCAACATGCCAGACCCAGACACAAATGATTATACGCATGTTAAGCTAGATTTTTTCTTAATAAAAACAGACAATTTACTTTTCATGGGGATTATGCAATTTTTCTGAAGTGCTGTGCTACCTGGCTCCTCAGGCAACTCTCCATCTATCATAGCTCGTAGCTCAACTTCCTTCCTGTCCTTCCTCTTAAATTGCATTAGCATAGATTAGTTTGCAGTGACCATTGTGTGGAGTTATTTAATCAATGTCAGCACAAGCTTCATGCCTGGAAGTTTATTCAGAATTTTCCCTTTTCTGTTTTTTAACAACTTGGATTGAAGGATATGAAAAAGGGGCAAGGTGGTAAGGAGCTTCTTTAATTTAATGTGCTCCTGCTAGAAAACTGCACTTCTGGAGAAAATTCTGAAGAGCAGATGTCTGCTTTACAAAGTGAAAAACATGCATCTGTTTCTTAAATGTCAAAACAATAATAGTGAAGTTATAGCACGTACATGTAAAGGTTTGAGTGGGTGTGCAAAAGCTGCAGAGCTCGGCCTTATTTGTAGGTACCTGAAAAATCTACCACAAAAGCACATACATTATCTAACTTGTGCACATATGCAATTTAAGGAGAAGCAAGGAAAAAAAAAAGAAACTAGAAGGAATCAGACAGGCAGAAATTGCACTATTTATTACAGAGGAATTTAGATGTTGCACTGGCTAATAGGAGTTTGTGATGCAAGAATGACTGTCTCTTTAAATATTCCAGCAGAATTTCTTTCCATTACTCTATTTTAGGCTTACCTGGATTCATTTAGTCACAGTTTCTTATCTCTCCATCAGTACATGTTTTGGTTTCTCTTACCTGCTTTCAGTAAATCAGTTTGTTTTCTTCCAAATGCCTGCATTTATGGAATGTGGTCAGGAACTGATAGGGTCCAGAATAAACTAGGTTGATTATTCTTCCTGTTCAGTCAGTACACAAGCTAACAGGAAGGAAATTCCACCTTTTTTATCCTTCAAAAATAATTTTTTCACTGTTATATAAGAGAGAACAGATAAAAAAGAGAGTTAACCAGAGCATCAGTACTTTCTATACAGAATGGTAAACATTTAAATGTAATTAAATGTTAGAATTAATTTGTTAATCCTTATATTTTCCCTTGTCCATTCAAGAAATGTATCTCTAATTAAATTTCCCATTGGCAATACTAATGAAAAGAGTATCATCTAGAACTCTAGCCATAGTCAGCATGTGTGGGCAGCAGTGATAAGGCCGGGTAATTGCAGGATTAATAATTCGGTTTTCATTGAGGCTGAAAGTTATGCACTGTATAGAAAGTCACTGAATTACTTGAAATCACATCTATAGAGTCTTTGCTTTGTGCTATTTGCTTTGTACTGCTTCTTCTAATAATTCCCCTTTCCCTTTTTTGTGTTCCTCTGAGTTTTGCAAGGAGGGTAATGATCATACTACAGCTACTCAATTGTTTCCAGATCATTTTCCTTAGTTTTACATAATCCTCATAAGCAAGAAGTGCAACTTAAACTTCTATGGTAGTTCTGTGATGAAGAAAATGTACTTTTAATATGTCCAACTCTGTTTCCTTATTTACAGAACAAGACACAGAGGAACTACTAATGTGGCTGGTGGACAGGCACCCTTCTCAAATTTTGCAGGGATGCAGAATAATCTTCAAATAATACTCAGAGCTTGCTCTCATACTACTGCTACATGTGAAGGCCTAATTTTCTATCTTTTCCTCCATGAGACAGAGGTGGTGGGGGTGGGAGGTGTCATGAGGAACTTGAGCATGGATCTAGCACCCAAGCAAGATTACCGTTATTTACTATCTTCACTTTCTTTAACACAGAGTGGTGTGTGTGTGTGTGTGTGTGTGTGTGTGTGTGTGTTGTTGCTAGGTGCCATCAAGTTGGTGTACAACTCATAGGGACCCTATGAACAACAGGCGAACACTATTGTCAGGGCTTCTCTGTTATTCATAGGGTTTTCAATGGCAAATTTATTTTTGGGAGCCAGTTGCCAGGTCCATTTCCCAAGCCTACAGCACCTGGTGTTTCCAGGCAGTCTCCCATCCAAGTACTAACCAGAACCAACTCTGCTTAGCTTCTGAGATCTGACAGGATTGGATGCCATATTGCTAGGGCTGCAGGCATATGTGTGTGTGTGTGTGTGTGTGTGTGTGTGTGTGTGTGTGTGTACACATACATACCTATATACATATATATATACATATATACATATATATACACAGGTATATATACACACATATACATACATATATATACATACGTGTGTGTGTGTGTGTGTGTGTGTGTGTGTGTGTGTATGGCCTGGTACAAATTCTTTCTTAGAAGCCGCACTGACCTAGTCATCAGTCAGGTCAGGTGATAGCAATATTAGAGTATATTGCAAACAATCCCAAAGCAGGGCAGCCGAGAGAATGCCCTCTTGAATTGATGTTATTTGTTATGGGTTCGGCATGATATTCCTCAAATACTGGAACTAATAAAAAAATGAATATAAGGCCAGTTCTATGATGGTGACTTTCCCTAAGGAATTAAGGAACTGGCCACTCATTTCATATTTTACTTTGTGAAGTTGCAAAGATATAAGGCACCCATTGAATGTTTCTTTGTTCCCTACACTTTGAGTGATTTTTATGTTCTGCTGAACACCAACCCACAACCTTTACTCCAGTATTTATAATCCAATTATCTGCCAAAACAAGGTAATGTTGTTAGAGTTGAATCAAATTCTCGAAAAACTCATAAAGCTTACAAAGTACTCCTTTCTTTCTTTCTCTTTCTTTCTTTTCTTTTCTTTTTTTCCTTCTCTTTTTTTGAAAAAGAGAGTAATTCCTTCTATGGAAGAAAACCTGTGTATTGAAAGACACAAAAGTGAACTATATCTATTGGAATTAATTACCAGCTCTAACCAAGGAGTCTTTCATCTGTTTAGCTGTTGCCACTGCCCATTCTTTTTCTTATGTAGATTCAAGTCATAAAGCTTTAGGACATACAATTCTCTGCAGGCTCTGCTTTTTGTTAATATTTGTAGAGCTCTAAAATATTGAATGACTGCCTGGAGGATGTTAGGTATATTATTATTCTTATTTTGGGCAGCTTAATCATTTGATATTCCTTTGCTATCTCCATATATTAATATTTATTAGCATTATCTAGTTAAAGCTTTATTTCATTCTTGGGGGATATATTTCCTAGTATCATTTACATAGTTAGTGCTCATGATTTCCAATGCACTTAGAAAAAGAGAAGATTAATCTCTGTAAGTAAAATGTAAACTAAATACAGTTAAATATGAGATGCTGGAATTCAAGGGCAAGTGAAGTACAGGTGGGTCTTTCAGCCCACAGATTAACAAAGTATACTTTTATGCATTTCACTTTGAGTACCGATTTACTTTAAAAAAATTCTCCTTGGACATTTAAGAGTAATGTAGAAATTTGTTTTCTTTCAGTAGTCTTTTCTTATGGCTTGCTCTGGTGAAAGAAAATAGTCTTCAGAGATTATTTGCTAAACATTTCCAACAACAATGCAATTTATTTGCACTCTATGTCCTTTAACTATTACTCTCTTCAATCTTTCATATTTTCAACAATCTTTTCCTTTAGTTTATATGCAAAGCTTATAAAAATATCTTATTTACTCTTCTATTATTCAGTATGTCAATTCAATTTTTTGAAAAACCAATAAAATCAAAATGTGGAAGGAAAATCGAACTGTTTATAATTCAGCAGGACTGAAATATATCAAATTTCAATTTTTTTGAAAGAAAAAATATTTTATTAATATAAAAGATTAAAGATGATCCAGGGCTGGGATTTAGCTCAGTTGGTAGAGTGCTGCTCTGCAGGCTCTGGGGTCCCAGCTTTGATTCCCAGCACCACAAAAACGGGAGAAGGACATGGCAATCCATTCCCCAGGCAATCCCAAAACAATCAGCCATTGAAAACCCTATGAGGGTCTCTATGATTTGGACAGAACTCCGCGGCACCAAACAACAGCAATAATAACTAGATGATCCATATAGGGGGAAGGACAAGAATATTTTGCAGTCATAGTTCTCTGTAACAGCAGAAAATGGCTTTGAAAAACACTGATTAAAGGAGGGAATTAAAACAGCAATGTGGACTGTAGCATTATAGATCCCTAGAAAGATTATATACAGATCTATGTGTTTTCTCAAGGCAAGATTATGAAATCCCTTTGGAGACCTTCATTCTACAGGTACAAATTTTAGATCTAGTTTTAGGATGACAGTAATATCACAAATTCATACATGTGATTCAATGTATGGGAATAGTACTGCGAAAAGCATGAACAGAGAAATGGAAAAAATTGAGCATTTATTCCCAGAGAGGATTTGTGTGAGTTGTGGCCCCAGAAGGAATGAATCAAATGTAAATTGTGAATAATAGAAAAGACATATTTTACTAGGACCTTAGAAGAAGGAAAAAAAGGAAATGTTTGGTCTAGAAGAATATTGTTATGTTGGAAGATGTAATAAATTATGGAGGGATGATCAGTGTGCCTTCAGATAACTGTTGAAGACAAGTGAAAATGAATTGTTAATCAGAGAGTAACTGAATCCTTTCTTTTAAAAAAGTATTTTAGCTTGATTTTTAAGATGAGTGATACAATAGGAAACTTCCTTTTTATTTTTTCCATCTTTTTAACTAGTAATTTTTTGTTAGTAATTTTTTAGTGTTTAATTTAGTGGGTTTCATTATGAAATTTTCATACATACATATCATTGTACATAGTTCATACTCAGACATGCATTACTCCTTCATGACCCTCTTTCTGCGCACAGAT
>VMDO01006759.1:24638-63721 GCA_007922755.1 Pedetes capensis
CATCCACATATTAAACAATACATGCAATGTTCATCTTTCTGGGTCTAGCTTATTTCACTTAAAGTGATCTCTAGTTTCATGCATTTTCCATGCCATAATTTCATCCTTTATTATGATTGAATAAAACTCTACAATCTGTATATACCATATTCTCTTTATCCATTCATCTCTTGATGAACACCTAGATTGATTCCATATTTTGGCTATTGTGAATAGCAATGCAATAAACATGGGTGAGCAGGTATCTCTTTGGTATTGTGATTTATATTCCTTCAGATGTACTGGTGTACCCGGGAGTGCTATAAGTGGGTCACATGGTAGCTCTATTTTTAGTTTCTAAGTAACCTCCATATTGATTTCCATAGTTCTTGCACTAACATATATTCTCGCCAGCATTGTATAAGTGTTCCTTTCTCCTCATATTCTCTCCAGCATTTGTTGTTTATTTTGTTGATGCTAGCCATTGTAACTGGAGTGAGATGGTATCTCAATGTAGTTTTGATTTGTATTTCCCTGATAGCTAAGGATGTTGAACAGTTTAAAGGTAATTATTGTCCATTTGTATTTCTTCTTTTGAGAACTGTCTGTCCGTTTGCCTAATTTTGATCAGATAATTTGCATTTTTGTGTTTAATGTTTTGCATTCTTTACAAATTCTAGATACTAGTTTCCTGTCTGATAAATGAGTGGCAAAGATTTTCTCCCATTCTGTAAGCTGTCTCTTCACTCTGTTAATTTTCTCCTTTACTGCGTAGAAGCTTTTTAATTTCATACAATCTTATTTGTCAAATCTTTCTATTGTTTCCTGAACTATTGGGGTCCTTTTCAGAAAATCCTTACCTGTGCCTATATCCTAAAGTATTTTCTGTATGTTTTCCTCTAGCAGTTTAAAAATTTCATGTCTTATATTACAATATTTGACAATTTTGAACTGATTTCTATAGAGGGAGAGACAGAGATCTAGTTTAAGTCTTCTATATGACAATATCTGGTTTCCCTAGCACCATTTGTTGAAGAGGCTGTCATTTCCCTAACATGTTTCTCATACCCTTTACAAATATCAGGTGACTGTAGTTATATGCGTTCAGTTTTGGAACCTCTCTTCTATTCCATTTTACTATATGTCTGTTTTTGTGCCAGTGCCATGCAGTTTTGTTACTATGGCTCTGTAGTGTAATTTGAAATAAGATATTGTGATACCCCTGCAATGCTCTTTTTGGTAAGGATTGGTTTGGTGAATAGGGGTCTTTTCAGCTTCTATATGAATTGTAGGATTGCTTTTCTATGTATGTGAAGAATATCATTGGAAATTTAATGTGGATTGCATTAAATCTTTAGATTGCTTCCAGTAATATAACCATTTCCACAATATTGATTCTTTTGATACATGAGTATGAGAGGTCTTTCTATCATCTGATGTCTTCAATTTCTTTTATCAGTGTTCTAAAGCTTTTCTTATAGAAATCTTTCACTTCCTTGTTTAGGTTTATTCCTATATATTATGTTCTGTTTGAAGCTATTGTGAATGGGATTGTTTTCACAATTTCTTTTTCAACCTGGTCATTTTTGGTATGTAAAAAATTCATTGTTTTTTTTTTAAGGTTGATTTTGTATCCTTCAGCTTTCCTGAAAGAATTTGTCAGCTCTCCGAGTTTTCTGGTAGAGTCTTTAGGGTCTTTTAAGTACAGGATCATAAGTTAGTAAATTGAAATTTCACTTCTTCCTTTTTCTACTTGGGTCCCTTTGATTTCTTTCTGTTGTCTTATTGATATGGTTAAAAGTTTAATTATTATATTGAATAATAATGGAGAGAGTGGGAATCTTTAATTTTAGAGCAAATGCTTTCAGTTGTTCCCCTTTTACTATGATGCTGGCTATAGATTTTTCATATATTGTCTTAATTATATTGAGGTGAGTTCCTTATATTCCTAATTTCTTAAGAGCTTTTACAATGAAAGGACATTGAACTTTGTCAAAGACCTTTTCTGCATCTATTAAGATAATCATGTGATTTGTGTCTATGTCACTATTTATGTCTATATTGCATATATTACTTTGTATAATGTTGAGACATTCTTGCATCCCTGGAATGGAACCAAATTGATCATAGTGTATGATTTTTCAATGTGCTGTTGAAGTAAATTTGCAAGTATTTTAAGATTTTTTGCATCTATGTGTATTTTGGAAATGGGCTTGTAGTTTTATTTTTTTGTTGTGTCCTTATTTGGTTTTGGCATCAGGTTAATACTGGTTTCATAGAATGAGTTTGCTAACGTTCCTTCTGTTTCTCTTTTATGTAACAGTTTGATGAGCATAAGTGTTAATTCTTTCTTAAAGGTCTTATAGAATTTGTTCGTGAATCCATTGTTCCTGGGCTTTTCTTTATTGGATGACTATTACTGCTTCAAACTTTTTGCTTATTATACATATGTTTATGTTGTTTATATCCCTTTTCTTAATTTTGGTAGGTCCTATGTATCTTGGAATTTATCCATTTCATCTAGGTTTTCCACCTTATTTGGATACAAATTTTCAAAGTATTCTGTGATGATTCTCAGATTTCATTGGTATCTCTTATAAAGTCCCCCTTTTCATCTCGTTATATGAATTTGAGTCTTCTTTCTGTTTCCTTTGGTTAGTTTGGTTACGGTTTGTTGATCTTGCTTAGTTTTTCAAAGAACCAACTATTTGTCTCATCAGTTCATGGTATTGCTCTTTTATTCTCCATTTCATTGATTTCTGCCTTGATATTTATTATTCATTTCAGTCTAATGACTTGGTGTTTTGCTTGTTTTTGTTTTTCTAAGACCTACAGGTACATTGTTAAATTATTTGTTTGAGAGTCTTCCTTAATTTTTTTAAAGTAAGTACACACAGTTATAAACTTATCTCTTTGAACTACCTTTGCTATATCTCAAAATTCTAGTAGATTGTGTTTTCACTTTCATTTGATTCTAGAAATTAAAAAAATTTTCCTCATTGATTTCTTTAAGGACCCATATATCATTTAAGAGTGTAGTTTCTCTTGCTATTGATTTTTAGTTTTATTCCATTATGATCTGATAAATTACAAGAAATTATTTTGATTTGATTTTTTTGTATTTGTTAAGACTTGATTACAGCCTAAAATGTTATCTATTACAGAGAAAATTGGACTGCTGAGAAGAATGCATACTCTGTAGTTTTTACATGGAAAAAAAAATATATATGTATATATATATATATATATATATATATATATAAAGAGAGAGTGAGAGTCTGTTTGCTCTATAGTGCAATTTAATTCTGAAGATTCCTTTTTGATTTTTTTGTCTGAATGTTCTATCTATTGATGAGAAGGGTAATAAAGCCACTCCCTATAATTGCATCTGGACCTACCTGTTCCTTTATGTCCAATAGTGTTTTTTTTAAATGTTATTGGGTGCACTGATGTTTGGTGTATATATACTTAAGTTGTTATATCTTCTTGATGGATTATTCCCTTTATTAGTATATAGGGACCTTTCACTTTTCTTACTAATTTTGGCTTAAAGTCTACTTTAACTGATACAAGAGTGGCTACTTCTGCTTTTATGTTTTTTGTCTTCTACTCGCTTGATATATTGATTTCCATACTTTTACTTTTAGTCTGTGTTTGTCTTCGCATGTTTGCTTGTTTTTATAATCCAATCAGCTAGTTTATGTCTTTTAATTTGAGAGTTAAAGAGTACTATATTTAGGGTTATTACTGAGAGGGGTTTGCTGTATTGAGTATTTTCCTAGTTGGTTCACACATTATTTGTTCATTTCTTTCTCTTTTATTCATATTCAAGTTTTCTTGTTTTTTCATTTGGATATGATTTATTCTTTCCTAGTTCTCATTTGTTCATCTATTTCTCTCATGAAACTTATTCTTTCCTTAACTCTGCTGAAACTGTCTTCCTTCCTGCTGTGTGTGTTAGGATTCCTTTAAATATCTTCAGTGCTGATCCAGTAGTCATAAATTTCTTTAGTATATGCTTATCTTGGATATTCTTTATTTCTCCATCAATTTTATATGATAAATTTGTTGTTGGGAATAAATCAATTTTATATGATAAATTTGTTGTTGGGAATAATAATCTTGGTTAACAGTTATTTACTTTGATAGTGAAATACATCATTCTATATTTTCCTGGATTTTAGGATTTTTACTGAGATGTTGGGTATTATTCTGATGGGCTTGTATTTGTAATCAAGGTGGTGTTTTTCCTCTGGAAGCTTTGAATATTGTTTCATAGTTTTTTCATTTTGTCTATAATGCCTCATAGAGAAGTTATTTTCTGGTATGTTGATTGGGGTTCTAAATGCCTCTGGTAGTTGAATGCCCATTTCTTTCCCCAGGTTTGGGGATATTTGAGGGGGCTATTATTTTATTGAATAGGCATTCATTGCCTTTAGTTTTTAATCTCAGCTGCTTCTAACCCCTAGATTCTTAGATTTGGTCTCTGGATTACTTCCCACAAGTGGAAACTTCTGAAGAAGCAATATCAAAGCAAATTCCTTTAGCTTTGGCTAATTGTACTTCTGAATAGAATTTAATGGGAGATGTATATTGTTAATTTTTTTTTAAATAGTGAAAAATTAACTTTAATTTGTGCTATTTATTCTATAGCTAAACCTGTAAATAAAATGTTAGATCTTTAAGAATGTAAATTTTTAATAAGATTATACAAATTTAGAAGTGATATAGTTGGAGCATAAATTGTTACTTAGAAAAGGCCAGAGTACACATGGCTTATTGTATCTCTTAACTTCTTTCATTCTCTATTACATTTTTTTTTGTAAAAATCTCCAAGATACTTTTAGATCTAAATTTTCATCATATATGAGCTAGAAATATTGCTAAAATAGATCTGTATATATCTGTCCACATTGGGCCATCTTTTAAATGACAGATGAGACAGCAGAGGAATGTCATAGAGGGATTTAATATTTTGGAACACTATGTTTCAAAGAATTTGGTAGTTCTAATAACCACAGAAAATACATGTACTCACTCGATTAGTTTTAAAAGACTTATTGTTTCTTTGTTTTCACTTTTTTTTCTTTTTTGGTGTTATTTTTCCTTTGGTTGTTTTGCTATTCACATTTCTTTTGAAATGAAATATTTGGCCTCCAAATTTAGAAGGACAAAAATATGTTGAAATTTCCTAAAATTATGGAAGCCAACTCACTTTGTTTTTAGTAGTCCTATGATACTACTTATTCATGCATAAAATGGGGGAGGGAGTAGTAGACTTTGAAGATGTGACACCCAGGCATTTAAAACAGAAACTTTTGACTAATATCAGGCCTGGTAACACTTAACTTGATTCTTTTTTATAGGTTCTAGGAGGAAATTGTAGTAAGAATTTTAATCACAATGACCAATTAATTAGATATCCTGAAGTTACAGCCCAGTGAAACAGGGGAGTTCCTAATCATAGAAATGTTACAGAAATCACATTCCTGACAGAAATTGGCAAATAGTATGTAAAACAAGAATGTTTCTTCTTTAGCATCAATGACAAAGTTTATCTTAATGATATTGGTAGGAATTTTACTTTCTATTGATAACACTATGCTGACCTATTTTTTACATCTGCAGCATTTCAAAGAAATATAAGTAACTGAACTAACAGCTAGCATTCTGGTAATTGCTTGATATTTGGCAAAGAAGAATATGTGTGTGTGTGTGTGTGTGTGTGTGTGTGTGTGTGTGTGTGCATGCGCACCCGTGGTTTTCACTGTGCTCTTCCTCATTTTACCTTAACCAAATCTGGCCCTTCTGATGCAGGGTAATTGGTAGCTGGAAGTCTTTCCCAGACATACCTTATAAAGTCAGAGAGAGACCCCCAAATCTGGTCTTTATCAACCATCTGCACTCTCAATCCATGCATATATTTTCTCAGGCCTGGTTTCATTTTCTGCTCTAAATCTTATCATGTGGGCCAAGCATCAAATCCATGACAAGAGAATCACTCCAAGAATTTTTCCATGTTTAGCTCTACCTTCTGTCCTGACACTAAAACCTGTTATCCCTTCTATTTAAGTTTGGAGTACAGTCCTCACTATGTGCTTTCTTTACTGTGTGGCAACTGTATTGAAATTATAGATTTTGTTTTCTGAATTTAGACTAAAATTTACTTTTATTAGCTAAAGGTCTTTTGATTGTAATTAATAGGAACTAATAAAACCTGAGCCTGCAGCCATAGCCCTGTGGCATCTGATCCCATCAGATCTCGGAAGCTAAGCAGGGACAGGCCTGGTTAGTACCTGGATGGGAGACCGCCTGGGAACACCAGAAGCTGCAGGCTTGGGAGAAGGACCTGGCAACCCCCTCCCAAAAATCAATCTGCCATTGAAAACCCTATGAACAGCAGAGAAGCACTGACAATAGAGTTTCCCCTGTTGTACAGAGGGTCGCTTAGTTGGATACTGACTCGATGGCACCTAACAACAACAACAAACAATAAAACCTACACTGAAGTAAAAAGTAGACAGCCTAATATAAGGATTTAGAAATATTTAATAGAATCCATAGGCTGAAATACAAGAAGGAATCATGAATGATAAGAAAAAAATGTAAAAATAAGACAGAGGCCAAGAGAAGTTTCTTTCTCCAGTTGTTTTGTCTTATATACTACAGTATTCTCCCTCCTTGTAGATGACCGCTCTATGATTCTGTCCCTGTGACTAAGTATAATAAGGCCACGACATTATAGTTCCAGCCATGTATAGAATGATTCTGAATTCCTTTCCCAAATTTTCTAGGGAGAAAATTTGACTATCCCTTCTTGGATTGAGAGCTCACCATTGATAAATTGGTCAAAGTCAGGGAGCAGTCAAAACATAAACTAAAGTGAGCAGAATATTTTTATTAGAATCTAAGGACACTCTTTTATCCCTGAACACCATCTGGCATTATTATGGCATGTGCTTTCCAAAGTGTTTTTGAATGAATAGTGAAAAGAGCCAGAAAAATTACCTTTCTGTTCTGTTCACTAGTATTCATAACCTTGAATTAGAATTTTCTGGGTTTTTATTTATTTATTATTTTTGTCATCAACAAAAGGGTAATTAGCAAGGGCAATGATGACATTTTCCTGAAAATTCTTCATAATTTTTTTCCTAGACTAAACAATTTGCTAGATCCACTTTTAAAAAAGTCATGTTTTTCCATATGGATAAAATATGTGTTTGTTGACATGTATATATTTTAGGATTATAATAAAGATATACATTTTAGGATTGGGATAAGTGTGTTATTATCTCTTTGTACTTAAATGGAAGAATGGCCCAATTTTCCTGTGATGGTGCCATTTTTGCATTCTATTATTCAACTATGTTTACCTGAGAATATAAATGGAGTTTCCTACCTAGAAGTTCCAACTTGGCCTGGAATTAATCCACCAATATTATCAATATTTCCTTAAAAATTCATGCTCTGATTTAGAAATTTTTACATGCTATTAAGCAGTTCTTGCAACTCAGGTGTGTAGATATCAAATTGACAAGTTGAGAATGTAATGGTCAAATGGAATATGATGAAAGCCTCTCCAAAATCTGTTAAGAAGTCAAGAACTTGGCAATCAAGTAAAATTAAAAATAATTATAAATAATATTAAAAAGAGTATGTTAGCTTGTGCATTGCTTTGGCAAAATATTTGACAGAAACATGAGAGGAAAGATTTACTGGGACTCAAGTTCAAAAGGTTTTAGTTTAAAAAAGAAGGGCAGGTATGGCAGTGGAACAGGCCACAGGACCTATGGCAGTGGATTTCTCCACATGATGTTATCAAGAAGCAGAGAGAGCTTATTAGAACCTGCAAGTAAAATCTCCAGATACCTACCCCCAGGGACTCACCTCTGTAAGCTATGTCCCACCCACTAGAACTCCATAGAGTCCCATGATAGCACCACCAGCTGGAGACCAAACATTCAAACATATGACCTTTGGTGACATTTTAGATTCAAACCATAAGAGTCAAACTATAAATATATTATATTAAAATTGAGTATCAATGAGTAGGTAGTAGTTATTTTGAATAGGCTTTTCAGTTCTGTAGTCTACAAGATGTGCATAAATTTATTCTGTAAATTTGAGGCAATTTCTTTTGCTAAAACTAATGACTCCGGAATTGCTAAGTTTTATTTACTAATACCAGCAAACATGCATATTCCCGATACTAAAGGGCAATGTACCTCTGCCAAATTTTTTCATATGAAGTTTTATATCATAGGAATTTAAAGGTCACATTAGCTTTTATTCCCTTGGCTTCAGTCCTATTGAATCATGTAGGAAATTAGGCCAGAGAACAGTCAAAAAACATAGTCTCTGCAGACAGCATTAGCTTGCTATTTACAGAATGTGCTACTTAGACTGAGTAATCAACTCAGAACCACACCCAGGTCACAGTGTTCATGGTAGAGGGAGGCATTCAAGGATGTTTGCAGTCTACCTACTATTTGACAGAGCATTTAAAAAGTACTAAGAGAAAGGAGGGGCTGGGATTTAGCTTAGTTGGTAGAGTGCCACTCTGCAAAAATGGGAGAAAGACATAGCAATCCAATCCCAAAGCAATCCTGAAATTATCAGCCATTGAAAACCCAATAGGGTCACTATGAGTTGGATCTGAGGAGACAGCACCTAAAAAGAACAAGAAGAGAAAGGATCTTAATTAACAAGGACAGTGGAAAGTTAGCATCAGAATTAATATCTCATTCATCAGGCAAATAAGGTTCTTAATTTTCACTTAAAAAGAAACAGTCTGGTTCTCCTCTTTCCGTGTGTGTGTGTGTGTGTGTGTGTGTGTGTGTGTGTGTGTACATATATGCATATGAATATACATGTGTATATTTATGGAAGTAAGAATTTGAGATAATTTTAAACTTTAGGTATTCTCTGAATAAACTCTGTTTTATCTTCTGAGAAAAACCAGCTGCTTTGTGAGGTTTTTTTTTCAATTTATCTGAAATAGTTTGGATTTTGAGATATCCATATACTTCTTGGCAAAATTCTAGACATTAAAGAGAGGATGCAATTAGACAAAGCAACAATTTTAAGAATTTTATATTGTTTTATGGAAAATGTTTTCTGATCTGCTTTTGCCTTTGCTTGAATGTCCTTACAAGGTCCATTAAGCAGAATATATAAAGACAAAATAGAGAGAAAAGTGAAGGTAGGCAATTTCAGAGAGTGAGTTAGAAACAAAAGCATGAAGGCTCTTCAATGTCACGGGGATGCACTGATGCTTTATTTGTACTTGGGCAGCCATTGGAAGGATTTAGGCAGTGGAGGGATTTAAGTGCTGAAATAATTTGGGGGATTCTAGTTAATTCCAAAAGTTGGGGATCCTCCCTAACCTGGTGGCAGAGAAATTATCAAGTAAGTATTATAGTGTAGTTGAAAAAGGATAGATGGTAATTTAGACTAGGAAAGGAGTAACAGATATGGAAGGGAAAGAGATTTAAGATAGTCCTGGAGGCAGAGTACATATGACTTGTTTTTGCAGAAGACCATGAGGTAGACAGCAACTATGCTTTATATGATGAATAATTGATATTTTCATACATTTGCTAGAATTCCTTTATTGATTGATTTCATTTAGGGTAAAATCCAAAATCCATGTTAGATCCCATGAGGTTTCTGATCTTGCCATCATGTTTGGGTTCACCTTCTGGATCTTTTCACTCTTTCTAATCTAGCTATACTAGACTCTTTTTTTGTAATTAATTGAATTTGCTATTGTTCTATTGTCTCAGCAACTTTGCATATGATAGACCTCTGCCTGGAATATTTTCCTTTCTCTTTAGTTAAGTAACTCATTATTCTACTTATTTTTTCCTTATCACATTAAATGTCACTCCTCCCAAGACTTTTGTAAAACCATCTGTTACATGTTTAAATTACACTTTGTATTTCTTCATGACCTTCACCATACATAAGTTCTCCAGAAGTTAGTACTGTATATAGCTGTCATTTTTACATTTTTGTTCTCTAGCCCAGTATCTAGAATGTAGTGGGACTTCAAAAACTTTTGATTAAATGACTATTTATATTCTCCTTTTTGATGAAGGACAATATACATTAGCTTTTTAAAGACAAAAATCCTTACATACACAAATGCACAATATTAAATGGCCATGTAAACATAGGCATGTATCTATGAATAGTTATATGTATACACACATTAACACACACATAACTATATCCTACTGGGAAAGTAGAACATACTTGGAGAAATGACATGTTAGATTATGAGTTTTGTGGAAAGCCCCCTTTTCTGCAGTTTTAACCAGTTAATATTAAAGAATGTCCTTTCAATTTTCTATAATCTTAGATAGCTTATTTTAATGTCCCTATGCTAGTTTCCTCTGCTAAAATGAGGATAATCTTGGTAATTCTTTCATTGAACTGTGGTGATAAGTGTGCTCACACATAATATGAAAAAAGCTGAGAACAGTGCCCTGCATATAAGGACTACTCATTATCTAGGTAGTATTTTTATAATAAGTAATTTGCTTTAGTGTATTTGTATCTTTGGGGGATAAGATCTTGAATTATATATAAGCCTGTAATCTAGTTTTTCTTGAAATGTGTTTTCTAAAAAACACAGTTGAAAAAAAAATGTAGAAAATCTTGAATACTATTCAAATCTCAATTCTTTTCTTTCCTCTAAAATTGTTGTTAGGTGCCATCGAGTCGGTGTCTGACTCATAGCTACCCTCTGTACAACAGGGGAAACACTAGTGTCAGTGCTTCTCTGCTGTTCATAGGGTTCTCAATGGCAGATTGATTTTTGGGAGGGGGTTGCCAGGTCCTTTTCCCAATTCCTCTAAAATAGTTAACTGATTTTTGGTGTTCATCAATTTCTGTAGAACTTAAAATAAATATGCAACAATATGCCCAAACACATAGTTTTAGTTATCTAAGCTGTAGTTACATGAATTATAAGACTATAACTATATTTGATATAGATAAATGTCAAAAAATTATCTACTAAAAAGAATCTTCTACTATGGATTCTAATATCCTAGAACTGCTTAGGTTTTCATAAAACGAATTTGGAAATTTTACTTATTCTTTTATTCTAGTAGTATTTTCCTAGTTTTACTAAGAATTTCAATTTTCATCTATTCTCTAAATTTACAAGGATTCATAAATTAATAACATTAATAATAGCATAAGTAATAATGAAACATTTATATTTATTAAATGCTTATATTATTTTGTATAAGTACAGCCTCTACTTTCCTTTAATACTCTTTATTCAAGAAACATCATTGAGGTTAGAGTTGGTTTTTATTATTCTAAAACTTACTTTCTTATAGTTTTATTTGTTTCTTTGTGGTTTGTTTTATTACTTATTTGTCTGGCATGGTTCTCATTCTATATCAAATCTTTACAATTGTACCTGATCACAAATGTGTGATATAGAGATTTAGAATATCTTTTTACAGAAAAAAAATCATAACCTAAAATTCTGACTTATCCAATTATCCTTGGAAAGGAACAAGATAATTTTTTCTCATTTTATACACATCATTGCATGGTATACATTGAAGATCCTTAGTTTTGTGCTGATTTCTATAATTTTCACCAAAAGAACATTCCACAGTGTGTCCTTCTTTCGTCTGTCACACTAACCCAGCAAACTGAAAATGCATTTGGTCCTTCCACAATAAAAGATAATTCAAATATCACTATAAATCCTCCTATAACAAAACCATTTTATGATTAGTTCCTTATAAAAGGTATTGTTTGCTCAGAAAAAATGTTTCTATGATTCAGTGATCCATTGATGAGGTAGTAGCAGATATCTGACATGAAGGGAACATTGTGTTAGTTTCTTTATGCTGCCATAACAAATATTCCAAATTGAGTAGCTTAAAAGAACTATTAAAAGAGCAATTCTCTCACAGTTCTAGACAGTAGAAATCTGAAATCAAGTTGTTGGCAAGGCCATGCTCTCTCTAAAGCTTCTAGGAGAGAACTGGCTTCATGCATTTGTCTTAGCTTCTAATATTGCAGGCATTGTTTGGCGTTCCTTTACTGTAGAAACATCAAACCAATAGAAACCTGCATCTCTTCATGTGACATTCTCTCCATGTGTCTGCTTCTGTGCAATAAAATTTCCTCTTTTTATAAAAATATCTTTCATATTTTATTTAGAACCCACTCTAATTCAGTATGATCACATTTTAACTAATTACATTCCTTATTTCCAAATAAGGCCACCTTTTGAGGTCCTAGGTGGACATTACTTTTGAGTGTCATTATTTAATCCAAAACACAACCAAATACAAATCCAAGATAATCTAACAGAATTAAGAAATTGTCTCAATGAGGGTGGGCTGGGATTTAGCTCAGTTGGTAGAGCGCTGCGCTGCAGTCTCTGAGGACCTGAGTTCAATTCCCAGAACCACAAAAAATGGGAGAAGGACCTGGCAATCCACTCCCAAGGCAATCCAGAAAGAGTCAGCCATTGAAAACCCTATGAGGGTCGCTATGAGTCAGATACCGACTCGATGGCACCTAACAACAACAACAACTCAATGAGGGCATATTTCTATGTCATCTAATTAATTAACCTAGTACTAGATATTCTGAATTTTGAATTGTGGTGCTGGAGACATCTATTGAATATACCACGGACTGCCAAAGAACCAACAAATCTGTCCTAGAAGAAGTGCAACCAGAATGCTCCTTGGAAGCAAGAATGGCCAGACTCCGTCTTACATATTTTGGACATGTAGTCAGGAGAGATCAAACCCTAGAGAAAGACATCATGTTCAGGAGAGTGGCAGGTCAATGCAAAAGAGGAAAACCCTCCACCAGATGGATTGACACAGTGTCTGCAACAATAGGCTTAAACATAAATAAGATCGTTTGCCTGGCACAGAATTGGCAAGTGTTTCGATCTGCTGTACATAGGGTTGCTATGAGTCGGACTCGACTCAACGGCACCTAACAAGAACAGATATTCTGAAAGATTTTTATATATAAGGGCCTCAAACTTAGTTTCTATTACAAGCAAATCAAACTTTGACAATGATAATAACTGTCAATATTGATGTTGAAGGAAAATCCATGGTTTTAGCTGTTATTATACTCATTAAATAATTTATCATCCAGTTGAATGAAAAGCATGATAACATCCAAAGGGGTGGTTGCCTGCTCACATGATTACTAATAGTTTCTCTTTTAACAGGAGCTGGGAGTAAAAAGATCTGATTTGTAGTCACTCAAAACATAAACATGTCATCATACACCGTACTTCTTCTAGGAGATTTTGTTTCTTTTCCCCAATCTTATTCTCTTTCCAAGACTCAGTATCTAATCAAAGTGTGATTATCTCACTTTTCAGGTTATGTAGGAGCAAATGAACATACCTACTTTTTCCCACTGAAAGAATATAATTTTTCATAGCTTTTAAAGGTGATCATTGGGTATTAACTTACAATTATATAGGAACAAGAAGTTCTGGTGTGCTACTATAGAGTAACTACAGACAACAATAGTGCACTATGCATTTCAAAACACTAGATAAAATGATTTTGAAAGGTTTTACCAAAAAGAAATAATGATAAATATTTGAGGAAATAGATACATTTGACCTGATTTAACAATGTATCAAAATATCATGCTATCCATTATAGGCACAATTTTAATGTTTGTATATATCACTTAAAAATAACTTTTAATTAAAATAAAAAATAAAGGCCATTCCTTCTTCAAGCTGTAATGCCAAAGTATACTACTTCCAACTAGAGTTGGTACACTACATAAGGTCTTCTCTAAGTGAAAGTAGAAGTATTTTTTTTCCTGTTTTGTTTTGTTTTACCATTGTGTATCATGCAGTCTTTGGTGACAGTTGTGGGTGGTGGTATGGGTGGAAAAATAAAAGAGCAACATATATTTAAAATGAACAATTTTCTAATTCAAATTATTTCTGCCTTTAGAACAACTTGTATCTTATCCATTTGTGATTGTGGTTATTTATAGCTCACCTAATACTATTTAGTTAATGATGGGCATTTCTTAGTTGCCTATTCAGTCTCCCAACATTTCTAGTAACAAACATTCAGTCTCCCACATTTCCTAGTAACAAGCTAAGTAATGCATTTCAGGAAAAAATGATTACCTTCTGGTCTATGTGTCAGTTTTTCTTCCCTTAATTCTATGAATTATCCAGTATCCTTCTAATTAATTTAATAATTTATTTCCAATAATGGAAAACAAAAGAATCTAATACAAAAATTGATACTACGAGCCTAACATTTTGTAGGTGTATGGCTTCAGGCCAAAAAGGAGGCAATTAAATATGAATAAAACTTCAGTCTTTTGGTTCATTTTAACACAATAACCAATTCTAAGTATCCACATTTCCAAGGTTATGTTGCCTACAACCCATTCTTGCTACTGACTTAGATACTAATCATGCTATTCAACTTCCTGTCACTGTGACAAAATACCTAAGAATAATAAAGGAGGAAAAGTTAATTTTGTTTCATGGTTTCAGAGGTTTTAGCTCCTTTGCATTGAACCCTTAGCAAAGTAGAAACACTGTGGAAGAAGGGCATGGTAAGGAAATCTGGTCACCCCATGGCAGCCAGGAAGCAGTGAGAGGAAGGGGTCAAGGATAAGATACATCCTTCTAATGCCAGTGACCTACTTCCTCCAAACAGGCCCCAGCTTCTAATAGCCCACTCAGTATGAATTCAGCAATGGATTAGCCCACTGATGAGGTTGTCATGACCACAATCAAATCACCTCCCAACTGTGCCACCAGCTATGTAATAAACCTTCAACACATGAGTCTTTTTCAGAGATGATTCATATTTAAACCACAACCCTGGTTATGGATTTTTTGGTAACAGACAGAAATAGACTTTAGTTAGTTTAAACACAAGTTTAGATAATATCAGCAAAAAGAAATAAGTATTTGGAAAGAAATTGTGCAGGTCACAGATTTGAAGGAAGTACTGAAAAACTAGACAAGTCTTTCGTCATGATACCCAGGGACAAAATATATTGAACACATAGCACACTCCTAAAAATACTACTAGGGAAATTCGCAGAGGAGTGTCTATGCTTCTGGGTCTTTAGGCTTAATGCTCAGTGGTTGTAAACTTGTAATTACATGTTTACAAATAAAATGGCAATCTCACTTCATAAACTCTATGTCAAATTGGCATTATAAATGTGTGATAAAGCTCAGAAGGTTCTCATGGAATGTACCTGAATATGATTTTCTCAATGACATTTGTACATTTTGTACATGAATTTACAAATCTCTCCACTTCCCATTTTAGACTTTGTGCCTACAAAAATGAGGATGACATTTGACTACAGGCAATGTCATTTTGTATAATATGTAGACATCTTACTTTATTAATATTATATTGGATTTCTCCCCAGTAGTGATTATTTTGGAGATTTGTTGATCTAGTTATGCTACATTTCTCCATTCTGCCATTAAAATGAAAACAAGATGGACATTTAAATGAAACTGAAATATTTGAATATACCCAGAGAGAAAACTATCCTTACACATATTAATTCAATAAGATTTAAGAAATCTAAAAATTTGCATTTCTATATAAAAACCATGCAGTAGATAAATCTAAGACCTAATTTAAAACATATTCCATATGGAAAAGCTCAAGTTTTTATCAGTAAACTGACTCACCTTTCCGAAAGAACTTTTTGTTAATGTGGTCAAAGTTTCTGCCATAAAATTTATAAATCATTATTGCATGTTGAACATTGAAAAGAAGATAATGAAAACCTTGCCCTTCATGATTTAATTCTACTAAAACTTCTGATAAAAATTATGCTGATTCTTCCATAGAAGGGATTAGCAATCATAAACTAAAGATTTAACAATTTCCCCTCTTCTAACCTTCACTATATGTGTGGATATATATATGCTGTCATTGCAAAAGCAACATAAAATAGGCAACTACTTTCTTTCAAATTATTTGGATATTTATGAATGTTGAAATAATATAACTATGTTACAGTATTTTTTTAATCAATATAATTATCATATTCATTTCACAAGAAGGCTAAAAAGAACTTGTATAGACTAATAGATTGATTTAGTACCCTTGGATTTTGAATTTGCAAACTTTTGTTCCACTGATGTTTTAAGGCAAGTGAGGATTTTTCAAAAGTTGTTTTTATTTCATCTTCTTCTAAGTGCTATAAATGCTAATGTGAGTTCTGACAATGGTTATATTATGTTTTAGAAACTAGGCATGAAAGATCCTCAAAAAATTAATGTTGCTTCATTCTCATTTTTTATTTAGTAATGAATCAAGAATTTATTGTTTCATTAGACTTTTGTGTTAGCTTAGCATTGGGGGCTGAGGATTTTTAAATAGACTAATTAAACACAATTTTTAATTCAAAAGGGACTGGTATTGCCAAAATCTTTCATCCTTCTCCACAGTAAATCTAAATAGTAAGGGGCTACACTATTCTCCGGTACCACCATGGACTCAGAACAAAGATATAAGTATGTTCTTCTGATGTTTTAATTAGTATCATTTAAAAAGAAATCAATAAAAATCTGGACATGGTGGCTAACACCTGTGATCCCAGTGACTCAGGAGGTGGAAGCAGGAGGATCACAGGTTGGAGGCCCGAGGCAGCTTGAGTAACTTAACAAGACCCTGTTTCAAGATTAAAAAATTTTTAAAACTGGCCTGGGAGTGCAGCCCAGTGGCAGTGCACTTACTGGTGCACTGTGGAAGTATGTGGAAGACCCTGGGTTCAATCTCCCAGTACCCAAAATAATAAATAAATAAATAACTCGAAAAATAAATGTCCTTTTACTCATTAATTCTTAACACAATTGATTATGTACACATATTAACACCTATATGTAAGAGTTATTCTTTATAATATATATTTATAATCTGATCTGTTTATGTTGTTTCTATTAGAGTATAGGGCTGGGATTTAGCTCAGTTCGTAGAGTGCTGTGCTGCAGTCTCTGAGGTCCCAAGTTCAATTCCCAGCACTGCAAAAATGGAGAAGGGCCTGGCAATCCACTCCCAAGGCAATCCCGAAACAGCCATTGAAAACCCTATGAGGGTCGCTATGAGTCGGATACAGATCCATGGCACCTAACAACAATAACAACAACAACATTAGAGTATAGGGATAAAGTATGAAACAGTTTCTTTTCAATGCATAAATTATTTAAAGTTTTGTGTTAAAATCAATAATTTTTGAATTTTTGAAAATTTATTATAGCTTAAAGCTTTTGTTTGTTTGTTTGTTTCTTTGTTTTCTCTACTTGTAGTTCCAGACAGAATGACTGTTAGTATTTTGAGGGATTTTGGAAAAGTCTTAGAAGTTCTCATATGTCAAAAATTTTAAGGAAAATAATTATTTATGAAGATCAATAAAGGTATTAAACCCATTCCTTGGTCACCATTTGAAATATAAGTCTCATTGTGAAATTCAGACAAGGATGTACACTGAGGTCTAAAAGTAAATTTGTAATACTTGCTAATGTTTAACAACTATAAAACAAAACAAACTATACTTAGGACCATGGAATCACAGTTTAGTCAGATTGGACCCAGCAAGTTTCTTTCCAATTTTAAAATTCCACGATTGTGTGACTGGCTAAATCAAATTCCTATGACAACTGTAGTCTTACATATACTGAGTAAATCATCATTTTTGCCTCAGATTTACATCTCTTTTGCTTTTATGTCTTTGGCACCTGGGAATTTCCATGTTTTGCTATATTGAATGGGCTCTAATTTTATAACTTGGGAAAGGAAAGGGATATAGTGCTTATTACTAAACTCAAGGTTACAAAGAGAAGGCCACATAAAATCCTATTTGCATAAAAATACCCTGCAAACTCTCTTGGGAAAACTATGAAGGTTATTTGGGATGTGTTTAGTTCTCTGCACAGCCAGGATTAACACTGCTTAAAGAAATAAGGCAAAAGGGAAGTGGGTGAATGCCCAGAGTTCACTTTAAGAATACCAAGAAAGGAATGTACTAGGTCTGGAAGCACTAAACATTAGTGGGAAGAAACTCCTCTTAAAATTATACAATATATTTTCATGAAGAAATGGTTTAATGGTAACAGAGAGTCTATTTAACACTAACAAATAATAATGTAAATATGATGTATTATTCCACAAAACACTCTAATCTTGATCTTCAGGAACATAATTTTTTAACCCTGTCTATCTCTAAAGTCTTGTGTGCTTCCATCCATAATTTTTTTAAAAAATACATGTATATTTATGCATTAATCTATTAGTTTTCACATATGCAATACAAGATGACAATTTACTCATTCACTCTCTTTCCTATATTTTCCTGGATCCAATTTTGAAACATTTATTATTTTTCAAATTTCTTTGGTTGATTAATTTAATGAAATTGTATAGTCGTACTTCTATTTTATTTTCCTTTAGCTTTTTTTTTTTGTGATAATATTATTTTCTTTAACTTACAACAAACTGAGTCCATTTCAAGTGTAAAATCAAGATAAAAAGGCTTTCATCATTCCTGAAAGCTTCCTTATGTACCTTTGTGGTCTGTATTTCCTTCCAGCTTTTTTTTCCAAACTAATCTGCTTACTGGGCTAGGATTTAGCTCAGTTGGTAGAGCACTGCACTGCAGTCTCTGAGGTCCGAGTTCAATTCCCAGCACAGCAAAAATGAGGAGAAGGACCTGGCAATCTACTCCCAAGGCAATCCCGAAACAGTCAGCCATTGAAAACCCTATGAGGGTCGCTATGAGTCAGCGACTCGACGGCACTTAACAACAACAACAAAATCTACTTACTATTGCTGGATATTCATTTTAATCATGTTGGTGCTTATATTTCTTGAAAAAATGGAGTAGTTACTCTTGTATCTGACTTGACTTAGCAAAATGGTTTCAAAATTTATTCACACTGTTGGGCGATTTAGTAGTTCTTTCAATTTTATTACTGCATAGTCTCTGTATGGCTATATTACAGGTTGTTTATTCATTTCTTTGTGGAAATTTGGCTCATTTTAAGTGTTTGATGGTTATGAACAAAGATGCCCTGATAAAAGCATAGTTTAGAGATACGGGTTCAGTTCCAGAACACTACAATAAATCCAATATTGAAATAAAGAAAATCATAGGAACTTTCAGCTTCCCCAGTGCATAAAAAAGTTATGTTTACTCACTACCTACAGTCTATTTGGGCTGGGATTTAGCTCAGTGGGTAGGGCGCTGCGCTGCAGTCTCTGAGGTCCCGAGTTCAATTGCCAGCACCGCAAAAATGGGGGAAGGACCTGGCAATCCACTCCCAAGGCAATCCCGAAGCACTCAGCCATTGAAAACCCTATGAGGGTCGCTACTCGACGGCACCTAACAACAACAACAACAGTCTATTTAGTGTGCAATAGTATTATGTCTAAAACAACAATGTACATACCTGAATTAAAAATATTTTATTGCTAAAAAACATTAATACTAATCTGAGACTTCAGCGACTCAAGTCTTGCAATCTTTTTGCAAGTTGGGATTTTTGCTTGGATATTTACATTGCTGACTGATTGGGGTGATGGTTAATGAAAGCCAGAGTAGTTGCAATACCTAGATTAAAATAACAGTTCATCATTGACTGACTCTGCCTTTTATGAAAGATTTCTCCATACCATGTGATGCTATTTGTCACCATTTTAGCTATAGTAGGATTTTCTTTCAAAATTATATTCAGTCTTCTTATATCCTACCACTGATTTATCAACTAAATTTACCTAATATCCTAAATCCTTTGTTCTCCATTGTTTACTCATCCATTGTTTACTCATCTTCATCTTCATCAAGATACTCATCTTCATCAAGAGTAGATTCAAGAAACTTTTAAGAAACTTTCTTGAGCTCATCCATAAGAAGAAACTCTATCGGTTAGTTTTATCATGAGACTGCAATTTAGTGACAATTCTGTCTCCACTTCTAATTCTTATTTCTTTGTTATTTGTACCACAGCTACAGTTACTTCCTCCACTGACGCCTTGAACTCTTTAAAGTTGTCCGGAAAGATTGGAATCAATTCATTTCAAACTGCCATAAATATTGATATTTCAACTTCCTCCCATGAATCAAAAATTTCTTAATTTTCTAAATTAAGAAATTTTCTTAGTTTTTTCTTAATTCCATCTAGGAAACCAAAAAGTTTTCAATTTACTTTGCTCAACTTTTATCACAGGAATCAATACCTATGACAGCTATAGATTTACAAAATATGCTTATTAAATAATAAGACATGAAGACAAAATTGATGAAACTATATTGTAGATAGATGTGCTGTCATTTAGTCTTTGTTGCTCCATTTGTAGAACATGAATAGAATAGATTTTGTATAATTTTTAAAGGCATTGGGATTTTCTTTTCAAATTCACTTATTTATTTTTTTTTGTGATACTAGATGTTGAGCCCAGGTCCTCATATGTGCTTTTGAAAGCACTATACCATTAAGCCTCACCCCCAGTCCATTTTTTACGGTTTATTTCGAGACCAGGTTTCACTAAATTATACCAGCAGCCTCTGGCCTTGAACCTGTGATCCTCTATCTTCTGCCTCTCGAGTCACTGGGATTATACATGGGATTATATATAGCATGAGCTATCACATACACTCAGCTAAGGCTTTAGGATTTTTAGCATGGTATATGAGCACTGGCCTCAATTTAAAGTTACCAGCTATACTAGTCCCTAACAAGAGAGCCAATCTGTTCTTTGAAGCTTTAAAGTCAGGCCTTGACTTCCTCTGTCTACATATGGAAATCTTGGGTGGCATCTTCTTCTAAGTAAGGCTGTTTCATCTACATTGAAAATCCATTGTTTAGTGTAATCACTTTCATCATTTATCTTTGCTACATCTTCTGAACAACTTGTTGCATTTTCTGCCTCAGCAATTGCTGCTTCACCTTGCACATTTATGTCATGGGTATGGCTTTTGTCCTTAAACTTCCTGAATTCAAACCTCTGCTACCTTCAGACTTCTGCAGCTTACTTGCTTCTCATGGACTTTGTAGAATTGAAGAGAGTTTAGGCCTTCCTATGAATTAGGCTTTGACTTAAGAGAATGCTGTATTTGTTTTTATCTACTACCCAGAAAACTAAAACTTTCTTCATACTAGAAATTAGGCTGTTTTTCTGTCTTCCTATTCATGTGTCCACTGGGGTAGTATTTTAATTTCCTTCAAGAACTTTTTCTTTGCATACACAACTTGGCTGTTTACTGCAAGAAGGCTAGGCTTTTAGCTTATTTCTCTTTTCAACATGAGTTCCACATTAAGCTTACTTGTTTCTGCTTTCTCATTTAAAATGAGAGCTGCATCATTCTTCCTTTGACTTGAATACTTAGAGGCCATTGTGGGGTTATTAATCAGCTTGACTCCAATATTTTTGTTTCTGAGGAAGGTCCTAGGGGAAGAAGAAAGATGAAGGGATGACCAGTTGATGGAGCAGTCAGAACAAGAATACACATAACACTAATGGGTCAAGTTTGCCACCTTATGTGGATATAGAGTATGATGCCCCACAAAATAATAATAATAATAATTAATAATAATAGTAATGGTAACATCAAAGATCACTGATCACAGATCATCATAATAGATGTAATAATAATGAAAAGATTAGAAATTTTGTTAGAATTACCCACATGTGACATAGAATCATGAAGTGAGCATATGCTATTGAAAAAATGGTATCAATAGATTTACTCAACAGATGGCTGCTAAAAATCTGCAATGTGCACAAAGAATAATATCTTCCTTTTATTTTAGTGAAACAAAGTGTAGAAACATGTTCTGTATTCCATCATCAAACTCTCATCCTCCAGCAAAGGTGTATACTTACCACCCCACTATTTGGTCTTAGTAGGAGATGCCACTTCTTCTTCAGGTCAACCCCTTTACTAGTGTTTTCAATTCCCTTTCTCTCTTTCATGGTTTCTTTCCATGAACTATATTTTGACTTCTTTACTTTAATGTTTCTCTCTGTTGAGTCATCAAATAATCCTAAAAACATGCTTGGATTTACATTTATTAAATTTTGTGACTCATCTAGATTTCTCCTTGGCTTCTTCTTTTCCTAACTGGACTTCTTGAAGAATAGTCTCTGATGTTATCTTTATGTTGTCACATCTTTCTATATCTTGGACAATTTCAAGTGATTTTCTTTCTTCAACACTGTATTAAGTTTCTTTAATGAAGTAATGACAGGGCACTTCTGCTGTTTGTCTTAATTTATACCAGTCTTAAATGACATTATTGGTGTTCCAGCTTGAACTTTGATGTCCCTACTCTGTCTTACTTTCCCTAGTTGTTAGATTACTGCTTTAAAGATAATTCTTTCTTCTTCATTTTATTCAGTTATTGCCTCATCATTTTTATTACTGTGTATTTTCTACCTGGGCAATTTAATATAGATTACCTCATATTTATATGCCATTGATTTGAAAGTCTAGATCTTTTAATTACCTCCTTGATTCATATATATATGTATATATATACATATATATGCATGTATGGACTCTATGGACTCAATCGGTATGATGAGAAAATAAGAATTTATCTGGACTCTTCCCGCAGTGTTAGCACTAATATGAGATCAATTGCCAAGTGTTGACCAACTTTACCCTCTCAGTTTGTCACAATTCAACCTTTTTTATATCCCACCTTTAATACTGTTGTTGAACTTCATTTCTCCTTCTCTGACTTGAATAATTGTAATAACTATTAACATGACTTCTTTTTTCTTAAACCGTCTTTCACATGGCCATCAAGATGATATGATATGTTAGTGCAATAATTATTTTTCCCCAAATCTCTCTCTCTCTCCCTCTGTCTCTCTGTCTCTCTGTCTCTGTCTCTGTCTCTCTCTCTCTCTCTCTCTCTCTCTCTCTCTCCTGTCCTGGTGGGTTGAACCCAGGGCCTCACTCATGCCAGGCAAGAGCTCTTGCATTGTGCTGCACCCCCAGTCTCTTTTTAATTTTTTTATTTTGGTTCAGGGTTTTACTAAGTTGAGCAGCTACCTGTGGCTTCAAATTTGTGAGCCTCTTGCCTCTGCCACCATAATCATTGGGATTAAAGGCATGTGCCACAGCACCCACCTCCAAATCTCTTAAAAAGCTTCCCATTCACCAGAATAGAGGTTCTCATAATTACAACATGGCTTTCAACATTCTCAGTATAAAACTGTATATTTTACATGTTTTCACTCTCTGCCTCCAACCTTTAACAAAATGAATGTTGTTAGGTGCCATCAAGTCGAGTCTGACTCATAGCGACCCTCATAGGGTTTTCAATGGCTGACTGTTTCGGGATTGCCTTGGAAGTGGCTTGCCAAGTCCTTCTCCCATTTTACGGTGCTGGGAATCAAACTCGGGATCTCAGAGACTGCAAAGCAGAGCTCATTGTTGGTATTTCAGGAGAAGGGTTTCACACATACGTTGCAAGTGCTCTACTGTGGGGTTGCACCTTCAGCCTATTTTTTATTTTTTATTTTGAGATAGGGTCTCACTAAATTATGCAGGCTGCCTCTGGCCTCATCCTCCTCATTCTGCCTCCCAAATTGCTGGGATTACAGGCATATACCACCACACCTGGCCCTGGTTTTATCTTCAATCTCACCAGCTTTTCCTCATCTCTGAGAGCTTCAAATTTTAAAAACACAGTAGCCTCCTATGACCTGTATCTATTTCTCTTCCCCTAAACTGGCTTGGCATACCTCGTCTGTCAATTTGTTACTGCCAATGATTGTTTTTATTGTAATGCTTACGTCACTGCCTTTATTTAATCTCTTTACATTTTTATCTTCCAAATTAAAATAACTAAGAGTAGTTATAAAATCTAATTTGTCTTTTTTTTAATCCCAAATGTCTAACATAAAGACTGTGAAAATGAAAGCTGCCTTTTATGGTAGGCAAGATTTTAAGATGGCTCCCAAGATAGCTGCATTCTTGTACACATACCTTATATTAATCCTTTCCCACTGAGTTTGGGCAAAACCATGAATATGATAGATTATCATTCTCTTTATTAGGTCTCAAATCAGTTTTATTTGAATTAATATAAAGTAAGATTTTCCTGGGCTGGGATTTAGCTCAGTGGGTAGAGCGCTGCGCTGCAGTCTCTGAGGTCCCGAGTTCAATTCCCAGCACCGCAAAAATGGGAGAAGGACCTGGCAATCCACTCCCAAGGCAATCCCGAAACAGTCAGCCATTGAAAACCCTATGAGGGTTGCTATGAGTCAGATACTGACTCGATGGCACCTAACAACAACAACAAGATTTTCCTGGATGGAACTTATCTGATCATGTAAACCCTTAACCTGCAATTGGGCCTTCCTAAAGTCAGGGAACTTTGCTACCATCATAGAAGGAGCCTCTAGGAGTTCTATAGCTCCAAAGAAATGAATTCTTACAGTTAAGTAATTTTGGAGGAGTGCAACAAACCTCCGATGAGAAATCAGCCTTAGGAAACACTTTAATTATAGCCTCTTGAGACATTGAGTCCATCCAGAAATCAGTGCCTGACTCACAGAAACTGAGATAATAAATTTATGTTGTAATAAATTGTTAAGCTTGTGATAATTTGCTTCATAATATTAAAAATACATAGTTTTTAAAATGCTAAAATATAAAATGAACTCTGTTTACTAAATTTTCCCAAGAGAATTGGAGTCACAGTCTCAATTTAAAGAACTCCTGAGGAGGTCAGGGCAACAGTGGCAGCATCAGGAAAGCTATTGCTGAGTGACCAACAAAAACAATGATATATGGAGTAAAGATTGATTTCCATTTGCAACAATGACTTGTTGCGGTTTTGGCTCTAGCCTGGCTAAGAATAGAGCCAGCCCACAACATAACCAGTAAGTATCAGGGACTTACTGAACCGGGTGGATGTTAACTGGTGGCGCAAATGAAGGACTTCGGGAGACCTTCAGTTAGCAAAACAGGGAAGGTAAGTTTTATTGGGTGCTCCCCTGATGGGGGCAAGGAGCAAGCAACCCTTATAGCTCAGAGCTCTATGTGCTCTTTAAGTGCTGGCTCATTCCAAGCTGCAGGCTGAGTGCTGGTACAGCTCAGCCTTAAAGGCACAGCTACAGCTGTTGGTGTTCCATGGAGGTCAGTTGGTCTTGCCTCTCTCAGCTTGCCTTCGCGGCCTCCCTCTTTCCCAAGTATGGGAGGAGTTGGGAGGCTCTTCATGGCTTGCTTGAATCCTTTGGCTCTTTGGGGCCCCTGGTCTTGATCACACCAGCTTGCTTGCAGATCTCATTGGAGTAGGGAGTGCTGGTCCAGGTGATGGGGATCAGGTCAGAGTTGAGGGACGATCAGAAAGGTGAGGATGAAGGGGGTCCAGGAGCCCTACTTTTATAGGGTCTGGGAGGGGTCACATGTTGGGATTCAGCCAATCAGGGCACACACCTGACAGGTACAGCAGGTAACCTGAAATACCTGCCAGGTGGGATAGTTATTACCTGAAAATGCTAAGGGAGCCAATCAAATCTAGGGTGGTTAGGGAAGGTCAGACTGGCCAGGCGCCATCTTTACTCACTCGATGGGAGGGGCTGGTTTGAGTGGGTGAGATGAGCCCTGGGGTCAACTAGGGGTCAGCCCCTCAAGCTTTTATGAGGGACCCTAGTTGTGTGATATGATTTTAAAGATCCCCAACAATGACTAAGTTAGGAAAAGCAATAGGAAACTAACATAGTAACTAAGGAGCATGAAAATAAGAAAAAGAAGAATTTTGAAACATGAGGTCTCTGTAACAATTCAATAGGATGACCTAAAGCAAGCATCTTTACTACTTTTATTTACATTTTGATCAAACCAATGATAGTATGAACCTGGAAAAAGACTATATAAATTGATGATATTTTAACTCTAAATTTTAAGGAGTAAGACTTCAGGAGAATGAGACATAGAAAAGTAGTTTGTGATATAGAATAAGAAGTCAGAATAGGTCTGGGGTTTAGGTGTTGCCTAGCAACTAGGATGTGTTAGAATCTTTAGAAGTTGCCAGGACCATACTAAATTTAATTCAATTTATGAAAATTTGTTGAAAAGAGACACAGGGAAGTAGACCTAGAAAATAGAATAATTTATATACCATCATAAATGCTTCAGAGAGACTGGATACATTTTAAAAATTAAAACACTTGTGTTTGCTCTGGCTGTAATCCTTTTCTTCAATTTCTATTTTATATGTGATTCTGCTTTTCATACTCACTTATTTGTTGGGGTTGGTTTGCCTAACAGCTATCATCCCAAGTTACTGTTCCGAACAAGATAAATCATGATAATTCCACCTTCTTTGTTAGCGATTCGATTGTTAGGGGTAGTTGACTATACACGGACCAATGAGATAGGAAGGCAAATCTTCTGGAAGGATTCTGGAAAGTTTTCCTTGCACTGATGACAAGAAGGGCAGAGAAGAAATAATGGATCTTCTTTTTGGAGGTGCTGAATTTTACTTGTTAAATGGCTATAGCCATTTTGCTTCATATTTGAAAATAAAGCCATGGATAGAACACAATTCACAGGGAAGTGGAACTGGAGCTTTAAAGTGTGATCCCTAAGCCACACTGCTTCAGGATTTATCATATCAAAAATTTAACTTCTTTGTTTATTCAATCCAGTCAGGGACAGAGCATTGTATCAGCTGGAATCAAACAGCATTCAAGCTAATAATCTTCCAAATGTCCTTTGTCCTCTATCTAAACCACCTCATAGTTTTTGTTCCTCTGTTTCCTTCATAATCAAATGCCCTGAGATGGAAGATGTGATTTACTTTCTAGTTGCTGTTTGATATAAAGCCACCTTTAGTAGTAGAGGTTCTTTTTTACCAAGTAGGACAAACCATAGACCATTGTCTTCTTAATACCAATGTTTATGTCATAATTTGACCCTAGAATAATCAGATGAAGACTGAGATACAGATTCTTATTATATAATTATGGTAACTTAAAAAAGTCATTTAACTGTTTTGCAGAGAAGCTAACATTATAGCCAACAGACTGAGACATCATGGCATATCTCCTAAAGATGCTGCAAAGGAGAGCACAATAAATACAAAAATAAATTTTCCTCTTTTAGTTGATTTACTGTAGGTTGGCCTCAAATAAGAAGTCTCATAGTAAGATAAATGAGGTATAATATTATACAATTAAAGCCATTACAATGTTCTGTAATGAAAGAGATCTATTTAGTTAAGGTTTTGTTTTGCTTTTTATCATAGAAATGCAGCCTGAGATCAGCTAATAAGTTAAAATCTGTAATAACTGAATAGAAATACAAAGACAGATGAACCACCATGCTTGCATGTCTGTTTAAATAAAAAGGAAAACAATCCACCAATGGAAAATCAACTATCAAGACTTTTATTATTTTTCTGTAATTTGTCAATTTTTTAAAAGAAAGATATATTGCTGAGGAATTTTCAATCATTTCACTTACATATACTTTACACATTGTCTTTATACTAAAAATTACTCAATTTTTTCCTTTAGAAGTTTGAGGGCATCCTCTCCAAATGAAGGCAGGGTTTTTGTTTTTTGCTTGTTTTTTGTTCTTTTTTTAATTATAAGAGTGGAATAAAATACAAGTTAATATTCAGGATTATATAACACAGAAAGAGACCCAAGAGCAAAATGATCATCTGTGTTATCAGAATGAAGTGCTTTAGAAGGCAGCATGTCTTTCTCTCTTTTTCATTCTTCCTTCTTCTGTTTATTTTTATTTATTTTTAAAGAATGGCTAGATATGGAAAAAAAAATGAACTTGTGAGTGTGAATAAAATTCTGGCTTGCTGAAAGATAAAGTCACTACAAACTTGATCTGATAAATGATATTCAAAACCTAAGAGATTTTTTATGTAATAATACAGCTCTGGTAAGTAAGTGTGTGTTAAAAGGACAGGCATTTTCTACATGAAAGTTATTATTTTACATGTTGCCATTCTCCTCTGGCAGAATAAGTGACCACCTGAATACTAAATAATATCAATTTAGTCTGATATTTTCTGACAGGTGTATTTGAAAGAAACATATTGTATAAACTCATGCCTGTTAGTGGGAGATGAGAAAAGTGATGCTTAGGGCAATCTGATTGTATTCTCTAATATATAATGCTGTTTGTGTCTCTACTTTGATTATCTTTATGTCCCAATTATTAGAAGCCATTAGTGCCCTCAGGATAAAGCAAAGCAAAACAAAACAAAACAAAGACCTGTCAGTCTGCAACTGACAGATAGGTCTTTGAGGTTACAGATGGATTTATTGGTTCTCTGTTTCTAAATCTGTCAAAAAGACCTGAACAATTTCCTGCCAGAAAGAGGTTGAGAACTGAATACCTGCAGGCCTTTAATAATGATGATGGTAGGAAAGCATGATACTTTTGGAGTTAATTTTCAATGTGAATTATATGGTGTACTCAGGCTCAGAAAGAAACTCATCTGGTGAAAAAAGGGAAACAAAACATTTCCTGAAGAGATTATAAAATGTCTTGTTGGATTCTATACTTAAGGGGTATGAAAAACCACAAGACATTAAGCCTTATTTGGGCTCCATGGAATGATTTGAAATCTGTCTAGATGCCTGTCTTTTGTTTTAGTTTTCATACTTTATGTATTTTAAAGAATTAAATGACCAAATTTAATTTTTTCCTATTAAGATAAACAATACAGTCCCCTTTCACCCTAAAAAAATCTGATTTTATGATTTTACTAAATGCAAATATAATACATCATTCACAACTTCTAAAATAAATGTTTGCATGACCATACATGAAGGATATTAAAATACTAGAATTATCATCGCACTGTATATTATTTTTTCAATAACATTAACTGAAATTCTATTGTGTACTAGGAACCAGTGATTTAAAAATGAATAACACACATGTGCATGTTGAGGGTATTTAGGATGTCTTGTTGAAGAAGGCCAATGAATAAGAATTAAATGGGCAATTGTGTCAGTGGCTTAAATGCTATAAAAGATGTGCTTGTTACTAGGTGAATTGTCCAGGTGAATTTTTTCAACACAGCTAAGCCCTTAAAGGTTCATCTTCTTCATCCATAAAGTGAGGTTTATAACTTTTTACCTTGGTGAAAACAACTAAGTAAAGCAGATATTTTCTTGTGGCTTCTGGCCACTCTAATGTCTCTGATTCAGCAAATAATAGTTTCCTTAAAATTGCATGAAATATAAACATGATCCTAATTACCTCCTTGCCTCATCACACAAACAATCAAGAAACAGTCAAATACACAGATTCTGACGCTGGGACCTTGTTCTCCCTTTAAGATTTTCCTGGGAAAGCTTTGTCTGGCATGTACGGATGAAGAGTAAGAATGTGCCAGTTAGCATAGTGTTTTAATATCAATGGATGACCCTTTGTTTATCTTCATGTTAGTTGCCAGCTAAAACTAAATTTTCCTCATTTATGGGTGGAAGTTTGTATTAATGACAATGACAAAACTTCTTATAAATATCTCACTATGTATATTCTTCTGAACACATTCCATAAAGCCATGCAAAAAATAACTGGGAAAAAATTAATACATTTTTCTTGGTCATGAATACCTTATGAAACTTCAAAATAGTATGTGGAAGGAAAATTGATATAAAAAAAATGAACGGAATATACTTCCAAAGAAGGTACTAGTAGCTGAAATCAGTAGATCTGACATTTTAGCACATGTCAAAGTTTGTATCAGAATTTGCAGAATATGGTACAAGTTCTGTGCATTTTCTATGTCTTCAAATAGAAGATAATACATGGATGACAACTGCCAATGCTACTGCATCTTCATATTTTAAATTTACTAATTTACATTTTTCTTTCCATATTTAATTTAAACAATATTCTGAGAATATAATTTTAAAATCCCCTCTCAAATAGGATAGAATATTATGTATCGGGATGATTGACAAGGATTGTAATATTACTGAGACAAAAGAATACTGGCTAGTCAAAGTCAATTTTAAAGTTAATTTAAAAAATATATTAATTTTCCCACAAAGGGATGAGATCATTCAAATCAGTAATGTGGTATCATTTTCATCATCATTATAATAGGAATAAAGAAATTGGAGGAGATGACAACTTAGGTACTTTCTAGTGACAAGAGCTTTTGATAACTATAACTATCATAATGCTTTAAATTAAATGAAATAACGTATGTAAAAGTGATTTGAAAATTACAGTATTTTGTGTAAAAGTACATTTCAGGCCATTTGATGGCTAGCTCTTTCTTAGTTGATCAATTAATCCAAACAAATGGCCTATTTAATCTCATAACAGTTTTACTCCATTTTCATAAAAATGATTGAATATGTTATTGTATTGTCTTTTATGATATTATTCACCTACTGCTGTAACATTATTTGGGTTTCAGAGTGGAGTTTTATACGCTGGAGTGTGGAAGAGATAAGCAGCCCCAGTGTTATTGTTCTCTGGTTAGACAAACTAGCCATTACAGAATTGTTTGACACATTGTGAAAGAACTAGAGATACCAACAGAACAGAATGTTCCTAATGTCTGGAGTAAAAGAGGAAATGCAGAAGGGATGGCATTTCAGAGTAGAGAGAATGCTGATCCATGCTTATTTTGAGAGATTGTATCTGGGAATCTAATACCATTCAGAGTATAATTTAACTAGACCAGCCATTGCTAACATTCCCTCACATGAACATAAATAAGTCAGAAGCACGAGAAGCTATCATTTATTAAGAGTCTACTTTGTCTTAGATACTTGTTTATATGTTATATTACTTAATTTAGCTATTTAACAAACATGTGCCTATGATGTTATGCAGGATCCAAGGTATAGGAGATGCTTCTATGCCTATGTTACCTAAGGTTTTCTTTTCGTGGGGCTTACAATTGAGCAGGGAAGAAACTAAAAAAAAAAAAAAAAAGTGCAGATAATTTCTGATGTCATAAATGTTGTGGGGAAATAATATAATGCACAATGATTGAGGCAACTTGGATTAGAGCAGTCAGCAAGTTACATTTGATAGAAAGGTGAAGAACAAAGAGTAGTGTAAAGGTAGTAGAGGAAGAGAAGAGGGAAGAGGAGGAAGAGGAAGGGGGAGGAGGAGGAGGGAAAGAGGATGAGGAGGAAAAGGAAGAAGAAGAGATCGTGAAAAGGGGAGGAGGAGGTCATTGTCTAATTGTATCAGATTCTGCTGGAAGTTTCCAAGAAGAGGGCAGAAAAAAAAAAAAGTCATCAGATTGAGTAAAGCAGAGATCAGGGCCAACTTTAAGAAGTCATAACTGAAATTGAAATTGTTGAGAATAAAGATACAGAAGTAGAAACACTTTTTAGAAAAAAAAAATTCCAATCAATTTATTATGAGATAACATTGGATATGGTAGTACATGAAGAAAACCTAGTGCCCAAGAAGTAATGTGTTAATGTTGAGAGATTCAAGTATAAATAATAGGCACAATCCTGGAGAAGTGATAGTAGATAAAGACAATGATGAAAAAACAAAAACAACGATGGTTTACAACATGTTAGATATTTTTCCAGGGGCTGGGATTTAGCTCAGTTAGTAGAACGCTGCGCTGTGGTCTCTGAGGTCCCGAGTTCAATTCCCAGCACTGCAAAAATGGGAGAAGTGCCTAGCAATCCACTCCCAAGGCAATCCCGAAGCACTCAGATATTGAAAACCCTATGAGGGTCTCTATGAGTCGGATACCGACTCAACGGCACCTAACAACAACAACAACAAGATATTTTTCTAAGGGCTTCACTTGAATTAGTGAAATTTTTTGTTACAATACCACTTTAAAGACAGCACTCTAACCTAATTCCTCTCTGTAAGAAGAGAAGGTTGAAATGCAGATATGAGCCGGGTGACCCTGTAATCTCAGCAGTTTGGGAGGCAGAGGCAGGAGGATCGCAAGTTCGAGACCAGTCTGCATAATTTAGCGAGACTCTGTCTCAAAAAGTAAAAAAAAAAAAAAAAAAAAAAGGTTGGGGGTGCAGCTCAGTGGCCCAGCACTTGCAAAGCATCCAAGCATACAAGTACTAGGCCCTGGGTTCAACCCACAGTACCGCAAAACCTAAAAATAAATAAATAAATAGTAAAAGCAAAATAAGGGGTTGGGAGTACAACTCAATGTTAGTTGGGGAGTGCTGGTCTAGCATGCAGGAGGTCTTGGATTCAACCCTCTAGCACAGAAAAAAAAGGAACAACAAAGAAAACAAAAAGCAAAAAAGAATACCTAAGCTATATATGACATTTTTGCATTTCCACCCAAACTTAAGACTGTCAATTCCTGTATAAATATGTTGACATTTTAATTTGAATTGCATTAAATCTATAGATTATTTTGGAAGAATTGACATCAAAATGAATGTTGAAAGTTTTAATGCATGAATATAGTAACTATCATTTAAACTTTCTTTGATGGCTTTGAATAATGCCTGAGTCTTATAAATATTTATATATCTAGGTATCTCTTCTTTTTGTTACTGCAATCTGTAGGTTTTGAAAAATTATATGCTTTATTAATACATTTGGGTATTGATTTGTATCCAGTTGCTAAATCTTCTCATTAAATTTAAGAATTCATTTATACCTTCTTTGTAGTTTTTATGAAATTTGTTTTCATTTTTATAGGCAGATAATAAAATCATCACAAATAACAAAATGAGCTTTTTTTCTTCCCATCTTAATTTCACTTCTTTGCTTATTTACTATTGTTTTAGTTTACAACCCAAGCAAAGAATCCCAAAATAATGTTGAATATAAATGGCTTCTTTTATTTATACTTGATGTTAGGAAGAATGTTTCAAAAATTTTAATTTTTATATGTAAAGGTTCTTCTAACTTACTATATATAAGTATTATATATAGGCTATAATATATAGAAATAACCATTTCTTTCTTTTCTTTTCTTTTTTTTTTTTTTTTTTTTTTTTTTTTTTTTTTTGGTACTGGGGATTGAACCCAGGGCATAGCATGCTCTGTAAATGCTGGACTACTGAGCTGCACCCTCAGCCCATTTTTTTACTTTTTGAGACAGGGTCTTGCTAAATTACTCAGACTGCCTCTGGTCTCGAGCTTGTGATCCTCCTGCCTCCACCTCCTGAGCCGCTGGGATTATAGGCGTGTGCCACTGCGCCTGGCGCACCATTTCTTTCTTGAATTAAAGTAATTCCTTTATTTTTTTAATTTTTTTTATTTTTGCATTGCAAACTAGAGGATTGAATCTGGAGACTCACACATGCTAAGCAGGTGCTCTACCACTAAGCTGTATCCCTAGCCCAATTTTTATTTTTTATTTTGAGACAGGGTCTTGGTATTTTGTGCAGGTTGCCTCTGTCCTTTAACTCTAGGTATATTTACTGGGATTAAAGATGTGTGCTCAGCTATTACCCATTTTTTTAAAAGACATAACATTGAACTTTGACAAACAGCTTATCTACATTTGTTGTCTTAACTTGCACTTCTATTTTTGTTTAATTAGATGACATTTTGTATAAAACTTCTGGATGTATAGTGTTAAACTAATACTCTCAGTTATAAGTGATGACAAGTTGTCTTTTTATATATTTCTGAATCAGATCACTGTTTCCCTTAGCATTTTTCATCCCTGTGCATGAGGAAGACTGAATGGCCTATACTTTTCTTTTCTCTTTTTAATATTGGCTTACCCTCATAATTCGTTGGAAAATATTTATTTCTTTGTTACATAAAAAGACAACAAAAATGTAAAATTTAAATAATTATTTCTTTTATGTTTGGTACAATTCATCAGAAAGATAGCAGAGCTGTTAATTTCTTGTTCAGAAAATTTTATTGATACTATCTTTACTGCTTCTAAGGTTGATTGAATATCTATTGTTATTATGCATTAATTAACTAATTTACTTTTTGTGGTGCTGAGTATCAAACCCAGGGCCTTCCACATGCTAGGCAAATACTCTCCCAGTGAGCTATAGCCCCAGCCCCTATTCTTTTATTTTTTTCTAAAGTAAGCTGTAAGTTTGCTTTATTAATATTAAATACATTTTACAGCCTTCTGGAAGTTTTTGTATAAATAATTATTCAACATGAAGAATTACTCAGTGTAAAATAATAAACTATCAAAAGAAAAAAAGATTCTTACCAAACAGATATTGCTACTTCTCTTCAATGCCACTTACTCAATGAGTGGCATCATAGTTTATGTTGGGGATGAGTTTAAGATACTCCATTGTTTTGTAAACTATTCTTCATCATCTTAAGTCACTAAATAATGAAGATTTTAGGTCCATCCAGTCTGTTTTTCACATTGCCACCTGAGTGATGATTTAGAAAGGCAAATTTGATCATTTTTTCCTATGGTTTAGGATGTTTCAATATGTATTCTTTCCCGGAGCTCAAGACTTGCCATAAAAGAATTTTTTGTCTATAACCAATCCTGTCTCATCATATGCTTTCTGGATATCTACACTGAGTTACTTGGGGTTTATTAATCCACAAAAGACTCACATATTTATTATACATACATTCTATCTTGGACAAGATTTTTAAACATCTTTGCATTTGTTATTTTCAATATGCAGTTTCACTCTTTCTCCTCTCTTGTATTTGACTTATAAAACTCAGGTTAGCTATCTTTCTTCTCCTCCTTCTGAGATGGGGATAGAATGTTATCAATTATTATCAACCCATTTATAGTACAGAATTTGTCGTTCTGCATTCTGTTATTATCCCTTATGTTTTTGTTGTTGTTAGGTACAGTCGAATGGGTGTCCCAATCACAGTGATCCTACATACAACAGAGGAAACACTATTGTCAGTGTTTCTCTGGTAATCACAGGGTTTTCAAATGGCTGATTGTTTTTTGAGAGTGGGCTGCTGGGCTCTTCTCCCAAGCCTCGAGCACTTGGTATTCCCAGGCTGTCTCTGATCCAAGTACTAACCAAGCCTGACCCTGCTTAGCTTTGGAGATCGGAGGGGATCAGATGCCACAGTGCTAAGGATGCAGGAGTATCCCTTGTATAGAGATGAATTAAATTAAGAATCAGAGCCAAGCACTGTGTGTACAAGAGTGTTTAGCAAGTAATAGATTTAACTATACTCCTTCATTTTCTGGTCTTATAACTATGCTATTATTTAAAGGATAGAAAGTATCCAAATCATAGGATACATGTTAAGTGCCACAAGTCATGTCTGACACATAGCCACCATATGTATAACAGAATGAAACATTCCCCAACACTGTGCCATATACATGATCTGCATTTCTTTAAAGATATGTTTGAGCCCATTGTTGCAGTCACTTTTAGTTGTGGCACATCAGCAAAAGGAGGTTCCAAGGGATTTATTCCATTCCCCTCATTAAGGTCAACTCTATTTTCAGAGTCTGCAGCCGTTTCACCCTGGCATCTGATCTTGCCTGATCTTGAAAGCTGAGGGTTGGCCTGGTTAGTCCTTGGATAGGAGACGGCCTGGGAATATCAGGTGCTGCAGGCTAGGGAGAAGACCTAGCAATCCATTCCCCAAACAATCCACCATTGAACACCCTATGAATAGCAGAGAAACACTGACAGTAGTGCCGGGCATGACACAATGTCAGAGAGTGCTTCCTTCTGTTATACATAGCATCACTATGATTTGGACCTGACTTGTGGGCACTTAACAACAACTACTTTAAGGAGACAACTCTTCCCCAGTTGTCTTTTGAATGCCTTTCACGTAGGGGCTCATTTTCCAGCACTATATTTGCCAGTGAGTCTCTGATATTCATAGGGTTGTCAATGACTAATTGTTTGGGGAGTGGGCTGCCAGGTCCTTCTCCCTAGTCTGTCTTAGTCTGGCAGCTCAGCTGAAACCTACCCACCCTGTAGTAGTAACCCTGCTGGCATCTTAAATACTGTTAACACAGCTTTTAGCATCATAGCAGCATCCAACCCCCTATAGCATGACAAGCTGAGGTGACGTAATTCTAGAGGAAAATTTTAGTTAGGAATTTCAAATAGTTTAAAAAGAAGCACAGGATTTATTTATTTATTTATTTAATTTTTGAAATGACACTTAGAAACTCAATATCTTATATCTACTCCTCATCTTCCTGGGTATAGCACTTTGAGAAGCACTGCTTTGTTTTTCTTGTACCAGAGACAATACAAACCCACATGCCTAACAAATCATTTTTGAGATAATGGCAAAGGGGTAGGCAGCTTAAGAAAAACAGGAAACAATCCTTATGATAGTTTAAATATTAATCAAAACAGGTTTTCCTTAGGAAGAATTATGGTAAACCAGAGATCAACAGAATGAGTCATATCCAGTCCAGAGGAGCCAGAGGTAGGAGAGAGGAAAGTGTTAGCTTAGGATCCATTCTACTATTGAGAGGAAGCTTATGCAATTATAACAGAAATAAATTATAAAAGGCATAACTGAATCATAAGATAAATCCTTTTAAAAGTCTTAACTATTCCTAACTTTCATGACTTTATTATTTCATTGTATTTATTACATTTTTAAAGAATTATTTTTCCATGTACTTAAAACCAATTAAAACAGATGATAGTTAAACTGTTGTTAGTTGTTGTTAGGTGCCGTCGAGTAGGTATCCGACTCATAGCGACCCTCATAGGGTTTTCAATGGCAGACTGTTTCGGGATTGCCTTGGGAGTGGATTGCCAGGTCCTTCTCCCATTTTTGCGGCGCTGGGAATTGAACTCGGGACCTCAGAGACTGCAGCACAGCGCTCTACCAACTGAGCTAAATCCCAGCCCAGTTAAACTATAAGGAGTCCTAATTTTGAAATCCCACCATTTTCCCTACTCTAGAGGTAGGAATGTTTTGTTTTGTAATTTATTTGCCTTTTGCCAGTACTGGCATGCTGAACCCTGGACTCGTGCATGCTACATAAGTGCTCCACCACTGAACTGCACCACAGCCCCTTTTTTATTTTTGAGATAGGATCTCTCCAAGTTGCACAGGCTGCCTCAAGATCATCCGGCCTCAGCCATCTGAGTTGCTAGTATTACAAGGATGGACTGTTGCTCATGGCTTTGTAATATTTGGGATTTTAAACTTTACAGTTAAATAGATATACCTTCAAAATGCAATTGTGCTATTTATCAACTCATGACCTTGAGCAACTTGCTTAATCTCACTTACTTTTCCTGCTTCTATAATGCAAATTACATATATACTATACTCTGTAAAATGAATAAAATTAAAAATCAGTTACAGAGTGTGACGGTTAATTTTGATTGCCAAATTGATTAGATAGAGAAGCACCTACGATATTAGTAAAGCACCTCTGGTTGTGTCTGTGAGGGCATTTCCAGATAGGATTGACATACGAAAGAGTCACTGAAGGGGAAAGATGCACCCTGAGTGTCAGCAGCACCATCAAATAGGCTGGGGGCACAGATAGCAAAAATAGAAAAAGAAAACCAGCCAATATGTGGGAAGTTCCAGGCCATCAGCCTCAGGCTGGACTGCATTATTGATCTTCCTTGTTCTCAAGCTTCCAGCTTATTGGACTGAACAACTAGTGGGTTCTTTGGCTCTGCAGTGTGCAGGTGGACATTGTTGGACAACCCAGGCCCCAATTGTGTAACTCAATCTAACAAACCCCTTTCTATAAGGGGTTAGCTCAGTTGGTAGTGTGCTCTGCATGCTCTGAGGCCCTGGGTTTGATCCCCAGCACTGCAAAAACAAGGAAAGGAAGTGGCAACCCACTCTCAATCCCAAAACAATCAGCCCTCAAAAACTCTATGAAGGTCACTATGAGTCAGATGTAACTCAAGACACCTAATAGTAACTGGTTTTATTCCTCTAGAGAATCTTGACTAACACATGAAGTGACAAAGTGGTAAAATTTTTCAAAGTAGCTTAGGACAACAGTATTATTTATTGTTTATTGTAACTCTAAAGTACAACAGTGGGCTTCAAGTGATACTTCATCCAGATTTTAAGAACTGTTAGTAGGCCATGAGCATATCCTACCTATTCTGTTACATTTCCCTTGTGACCATTGCAGTCACAGCCTTTCCTTTCATTTATGTCAAAATACATATAGATTATGATATCCTTTCTTTGCACCCTGTAGGAAGTTCGGCAAAATGATAGATCTTGCTTTTATGTATATCTACCAAATTCCCAAATTCAAATTGATTGATTGTCTTAGATTATATTCTGCCTTTAGAGCTACTCACCATGACTGATTGTTGTTGTTGTTGTTAGGTGCCGTGGAATCAAGTCCAACTCATAGCGACCCTGTGAACAGCAGATCGAAACACTTGCCAATTCTGTACTAGGCAAACGATGTTATTTATGTTTAAGCCCATTGTTGCAGACCTGTGTCAATCCATCTGGTGGAGGGTTTTCCTCTTTTGCATTGATCTGCAACTCTCCCAAACATGATGTCCTTCTCCAGGGATTGTTCTCTCCTGACTACATGTCCGAAATATGTAAGACGCAGTTTGGCCATTTTTGCTTCCAAGGAGCACTCTGGTTGCACTTCTTCGAGGACAGATTTGTTGGTTCTTTTGGCAGTCCATGGTATATTCAATAGACATCTCCAACACCACAATTCAAAAGCATCAATTCTTTTTCTGTCTCTCTTGTTCAATGTCCAGCTTTCACAACCATATGATGCCACAGAAAATACCATGGCATGAGTCAGACGCACCTTCGTCTTCAATGTGACATCTTTGCTTTTCAGTACTCTAAAGAGCTCTTTTGCCACAGCTTTTCCTAGAGCAATGCGTCTTTGGATTTCTTGACTGCTGCTTCCACGGGTTATAGAGCCAAGCAAAGCAAAATCTTGGACAACCTCAATCTTTTCTCCATTTAATGTGAAGTTGCGTGCTGACCCAGTCGTAAGGAGTTTGTTTTGTTGATATTTAGTCGTAACCCATATTGAAGGCTGTGATCTTTGATCTTCATCAGTAAATGTTTTAAATCCTCTTCATTTTCAGCAAGCAAAGTGGTGTCATCTGCATAACGCAGGTTGTTAACGAGTCTTCCTCCAATCTTGATGCCACGTTCTTCATCACAAAGTCCAGCTTCTCGGATTATTC